>JASCZI010181611.1:15121-33468 GCA_036250425.1 Stylosanthes scabra
ACATCACATGGAGCCATGCGTACGCATCTGAGCGTGGGCGGCACGCCCAATTGCTAATCTCGGCACATATGCGTACGCATATGAAGCCTCCATGCGTACGCATAGGTCCATTCCAGCATCTATAAATAGAAGAACCTTTCACCATTTCAAGGGAGCCCACTTCCACATTTAGCTTAGTTTTTAGGGTTCCATTTTAGGTTTATTTTCCATTCACTAACCAGACTTTTTATTTTTATTGCTTGTTTGTTTATTTTACTGTTACTCTGTCAAACTTCAGTTTTAATCAAATTACTTTACCGTTATTCTGTCCGTTTTATTTCTTGCAAACCGCTATTTTACATACTGTTATATTGCCAATTTATTTTTTCGCTTTTATGATTTTCGCAATTAGTGAGTAGAGTCCTATAGTGTCTCGACTGTGAGGTGAAATGTGCAAATGATCAAAGCTGCAAGTCCCCATAAAGATCATGTTAGAGGAACGGGTCAAACCCGTAAAGCTATACGCCCTACACCCCTGCTAGCATAGTGGCAGTTCCAATATCGTACGAGGTTCGCCACGGCAGCATGGCACAAGTGCTTGGGAACCTGGTGACAGCAGGTTTGACCCGGTGACAGCAGGTTTGACCCGGTGACAGCGGGGATCCTATAGTGTTTGTCAGCTTTGGGCATAGATCAGAGGCTCCATAGTTCGCTAACGCGCAAGAAGTCCTGCTGACAGCAGGATTGTACCGGTGACAGCGGGTTACTCTTGGGAGTCGGGAGTTGAGACACGAACTCCAAGCAACACCTGCTCCAAATGTGAGTTGAACCCGGAACGGTGGGTTCGTTTGCCACACAGCTAGTTGGTATTGGATATAGCAGAGGTTCCTCTTAGGGGGTGTCTAATCGATTTAGGACACAGCAGCAATGACAGTGATGCACCGTATTTCAACTCATAGCCGGGACACTCCTTTTATTATCAGTTTATTTACCTCATTTTAACTGCCTATTTACTGCTTTCAATCTGCGAACTACTTTCAACCAATCTCAACTGCAAGCAACCCCAATCAAAAATAGACTTTCCCTTTCGCTTCCTGAGCAGAACGACCCGAGTCCTACTCGGTATTTTGGTTGCACCCTGTGACACCTTTTTAAAACGTTCTAGACGCCGTCCGCAAGGGATACGGGACTTTCAGAACTACAACGAACAAAAGTCCCCGCCCCGAGCGGTCATGCCAATTACGCACACATTAGACCATTAATTATTGGTGACAACTCCTTGACAAATCATAACAAACAAACAAACAATATCTAACAAAAACGGATCTCCTTATTAAGTCGAAACGGATTTCGTGATCCATTTTCGAATCATGTCGATGATTCTTTCTTCAAAAACTTCATCAACGTCAAAGTATCCACATTTTTAAAACCATTTCACGAGAGACAAAAACGAAAAACATTTTATTACATAAATGATGAAAAAAAAAGAAAATAAACCTGCACAATCTCCTCAGTTGCACACACACTGCTCAAATCCGCTTCCATTTTGTCACTAAAATCGCTATCATAAAATAACTTGCAATCATTTTCTACTTTCAAACAAATAAAACACGGTGAAAAGTGCTGAGCTTAACCACAAAAAATGAAAATGAAATTATATATTGTAGCGTGTTGGGGAAGCAGGCGCGTCTATCATTTGGGCTTGGTTGGGCAATCACTTAGTTGCCTAACATTATATATATATATATGTTAGCGTGTTTATATTCATAATTTAGAATTTTTTATTTATTAAAATAAAAAATCCCTTAGTTTAGGAGTTATTAATTCTTCTGCATTTAATTTGAACTAAATAAATAAATAAATCATAACAAATAACAAAATGAAATTAAAATTATTCATAAGAAAATAGGCTAGCTTGTTTTGTGTATATAAATATAACAGGTCCAGATTCCCATCAATGATGCAAAAATGATATGATTTATATTATGCAGTTTATGGATGTTGGCATATTTGATATTTCACGTGAAAGCCACATGAGATTTTTTTTGTAAAAACAATAGTGTTAGTTGCATAAAGAAATAGATCAGAATCAAATATCAATATATTAGTTCGGTGGATCTCAGTGTAGGTTTTATAATTAGAATAATCATTATAATTATATATTATGGCATTGGAGATAATCAATGTACTCGAGCTCTGAGTTCAGCACATCTAAATCAATATGAGTACCATTACCATTGGTATATAGTTGAAATCGAATTATAATTTCTGTGAAATCTTTTTTCCAATTATTGTTCTATTTTGGAAGGATATTAACCATTTTATTAGGTGAGTGTCAAAGGCACAAACAAGTACTTTGATTACGCTTTGACTTTGATTTGAACACGTAATCAATTGTTTTTTTATCATCATCTAAATATAGATATTATCACTTCAGAAAAAAGATGCAAGCAATAATGAGTATATTATACTACGATTAAATACTATTGGAAGATGTTCCCATGTTCCTTGAAAGAAAACGGAATGTGATGTACCATTGTACTTTGCGATAGTATGATGATGTCTTGTCTTATAGTGATAGTTGAAATATCAAAAATGGTTGTTAAATAAGAAGAAAAAAATCTTTAAGACTGGCCTAGCATCAACATCAGTCGAAGGAAGTGGGCCAAAAAAGAAAAGAGGATGGTAGCCAACGTTGATTTTCAATCAACAACAACAGTGTTGTTATCACAGCCAACAAATCTACGTTGATTTTAAATTTGACTCAAAAAATAAATCAATGTTAAAGTGATACTCTCATCTAGATTTTAAATTCGCAACATAATTTTTATTGAAACACAAATATGCCTATAATTACCCAAATTATAAATTTTAACCTTAAGTTAATATGTAATTTAATTATAAATATATATAAGGGTCTATTTTTTAATTTAAATTAATCGCCTAACTAGTTAACTTTGTATTTTTAAATAGATTCATTTTATTTTTTATTTGGATATACAAATTATAATTCACTTTTAATTTTTAATGTATTTATTCTCATTATTAAAGCAGAAATAAGATAACAAATCTATTAGAAAAAAATAAGTGTCATTTGTTAGATATTTTCAAAATGGACCATACACCTTTAGGCTTTAGGTTTATCCGGTTCAAACTGGTTCATTACCTAAAGAGGATTATCTTTGGCTAAAGGTAGTAATTAAAAAATATGTAGTTATTTATTACCCTCATGATGTATGAAAGAATAATCACAGAATCTATTGACATATTTCAAATAGCACGGCGTGTCTACGTGTCAAACACGTTTTGGACACGACACTTATTGACACTCGTCCAATATGCATGTCTGTTTTGTCCATCTGTGTCCTTAAATAAATATAAAAAATCTCTTTAAACACGCTTGACACTTCAAAATATCATCCTTGTTCGCGTGTCCAACTTTCTTCTTATCTTATTGTGAGTTTAAAAATAGTATATATTAATATTTCTTAAAACTAAAAATTATCTTAAATACTTTATATAATTAAAATTTTTTTAAATATTAATTTAAATTTTAATAAAATAAAATATAAACATATTATTAATTTTTTTTAGAAAATATATTATATTTTATATATACATTTTATCCCTGTATCATATAAAAAATTAAAATTAATGTGTTAGCGTGTCCCGTATCGTATCGTGTCCTGTGTCCGCTTCCTAACTTATGATAAGAACATATTTTGCTTTGCATGTTTTATGTGACTTTTCTACAATAACAATGCTAGGTAACCAAAAAAAAATTAGCCAACATCAGCCAACAACTTAAATTAGATGTTCTATCTCTTTAGGTTTTGGATGTTCTATTTTTCTAAATTTCAGATGTTTTATTTCTATTGTTGGTTGCTTTAGGTTTCGAATGTTCGATTTTTAAAAAAGTTATGGATGTTTCACTGGTTTTTATTGTGAATGTTCTATAAATAATAGTTACGGATATTCTATCTTTTTTTGGCTGATTGTTGATTAAAAAAATATTAGTTACCTATACTTTTTCTTTCTACAAATGCAACATCTTTCCACCGTTTAATTAGGCTAGTTTTAATAAGCCATTTCCATAGTAAATATATATATTTTTTTGTCACAAAAATTACTTCATATTTATTAATTCTATATTAGATTACTAATTTAAAAAACATTTTTTTATATTTAGTTTTTTTTAAGAAACCTATTGTTCATACTTCATAAGATATATTGTAATAATTTATAAATATTTTTAATTAATAATAATAAATATGAGTTTTTCGCATATTATTAATATTGAATATTACAAATGTAAGTAAATGGCTATAACAAAAATTTTGAAGTGTGGTATAACTGTATAAGGATGAAATAAAAATTTCAATAAGTAATTTGCTTAATCTGCAAGGCCCAAGGATAAAACCTACTCACTTCCATATGGGTCAACCCAAGCTCATTGAGCTAACTCACTCCATCCACCACCGGCTCAGTTACAAGCTTGCCTCCATTTTTATTTCTCAAGCCTATTGAGACGCCCACCTTTGAGACAGGTCGCAAGCCCACCTACACCTACCCCTACCCCTGTCCGTGTCTACCATAACCATTTTTCTTGGATCTGCATCGTTAAAATTTTGATGCATTATATCTCAAAGGGCTTTGCTGATTGGAACAAAATGTTCCGTTAAAGTAGAAAGGAAGATTTGATAATCTTCCAATACTATTAACACACATCGGGTTGGTTTGAATGTGGGGCGAAAATAAAATTAATTCTAATTGATTCGGTTTGATTTCATTATGTATTTTTTTTAAGTCTAGACTCGAACCAATCCAATCCGATTAATAGTGGGTTTGGTTGGTTTGGGTAATCAGGTACTTAATGAAAAAAGAAAATTTAAAAAAAAATTAAAAATAAAATATAAAAAATTACAAGTAACATAAAACTAAAGAATAAAAGATACTATAGAACTGTGACAATAGCATAAAACTTTAAGTCTTAACATAAAACTTCAAGTCTTAACATATATTTTTTATTTTCATATTTTTTTTAAATTAATATTTGTGATAATTGGATATTAGGGTTAGTTATGATTCTGCTTCCCAGAACCAATACCCATACCAATATTAAGTTGGACCTCAATCCGATTATCCGTCAGATACTGAATCAATATAATTAGTTTTGATCGAGTCCGGACTGATAATCGAATACGTCTGACTTATGTTCACCCCTAACTTGAGCAATGCCTTTTTTTTATTATAGGTTTACCTTTTGTGTTGGTTTGAAGCAGTATTTGTTCAAATAAAATAAGTATACAATTATTCTAATGGTTAATTGATTTAAAAGTTTGAAAATATTTGATAAAAAAACAACCAACAAAGGCAATAACTTCCATCTTTCTCTTTTCCTTATCTAATCACCACCATGTTCACTTACGCTCCCACACTGCAGATTTCATTGAATTAAAAGTAGTGAAATGGACATATATATCCCTGACTTTTTAAAAATCGTACAAACACACCCCTCACTTTTGTGAAAGACATGACACTCGCCAACCTTTCAAAAAATAGTACAATAATGCCCCTCCGTTGATTTAACTCACATGATCGTAACAGAAACTGCTGAGGTGGTTGTGAACAATTCCTATGTGGCCATAACGGTGCCATGTTGGACACTAGATATGTTGTGTAGATGGAACGTCGTTGTTTCTTATGCAGAGGCAATCACATTACTCTTAATCCCCAATTCTCTCTCATCGTCGCCGCATCTTGCATCTCACCTTCCCGCCGTCACCTTCCACCAACCTTTCTCCACTCTCTCAGCCTCGAAAGCTCTTTACTCTTCTGTGCTCCGGTTGCTATCCAGCCATCCATCAATGTTCATTCTCCCTCCCTCCCCACAGAGTCGTAGTCTCCCTCTCCCTCACATTATTTTCTTTTTCATTTTGATTATGATTATGATTCTAGTTTTGATTTTGATTGTTATGAGTTGTAAATTCATTATGATTTTTCCCTTTATTTGATCCCTTCTCAATGTTTCCAATTTCTTATTCTAATTTTAAATTAGATTTTAATTCTAATTATTGATATTGATTTTGGTTCTAATTTATTATTTCCCCAAAACCATGTCTATTTGTTTTGAGAGAGTAATTACGTGGTCTCTGATGGTGGAGATGATGAATTGAAGTGGCTCTGGTCTTTGCACTATTTGGGTAAAGGTGGAATCTTGGGAGATAACATGGGTTTGGGGAAAATAATGTAGGTAAGGAAATGAAGAACATGATGAGGGAGTGAGGCTGCTTGACTTACTACTACACTCAAGCTTTGTACCGACGGCTTGTTGCGACGGCTCTTGGGAGCGGCGGTTAGCGACGGCTAAGCCGTCGGTAACGACTTCGAGGCGTCGATAAAAATAGCCCGAATCGGGGAGGAGTCGAGCTCGCAGGTTAGCGACGGCTGGGGCGTCGATGAGCCGTCACTAAACTTTCCCACCTTTAGCCGCGCCGATAAGGACGGCTTAGCCGTCGAAAGAAATATTATTTTTAGGGTCGGCTCAGCCGTCGATACCATGAAGAAGAGACGGTGAACGGCTAGTGCCAGTTAGAATCTTGCCGACCGTCGATAAAAAGAAGATTCAAAACCGTCGCTAAGGTTATTGATGGCTCTGGCGTCGATATATGACCAAAAAACCAAGCCGGCTGTTATCGACGGCTTAGCCGTCGCAAAAAAAGAAAATTTTCAAATTTTAAAAGCGCGCTCTTACCTGATAAGCGACGGCTTAGCCGTTTGTGAGCCGTCGATATTAATTTGTTAATGAAACGTTGCATTTTGGAGCCGTCCCTTACCTGATTATCGACGGCTGAGCCGACGGTAAGGGTCTCGTTTAGGGTTAAAACACGAGACTCCTTCTTCCTCGGCAGAACGTAGCTTCTGTCTCTCTCTCTCCTCCGCCCCACTCTCCCTTCTTTCTTCAATATCTCACTCACCAGAGGGCCGTTTCCGACATCGTCGCCAGCGTTGTGACCGCGGTGAGTTCCTCTACCTTTTAATCGATTTATTTTTTCCGATTAGCTCCATTTTGTTGGTGCTTTAGTGTGACCCCACTTTGACCCGTTAATGGTTTCCAATGGCAGATTCCAGGTGTGGGCTTGGCTAGGTTGCTGTTGCGATGGAGTGGATCATACGTGGTTTTGCAGCTTTGGCGATCTCCTTTTTTTCCACTTGCACAAAGGTTGGTTACTCATTCCTATCATTTATTTAATATGTAAATGCTCACTATTATTACATTAAAAATGCACAAATAAATTACAGTGGTAAAAAAAAATTCAAATTATTTGCATGTTTAGGTTAGAGACTTGAACCCTAGGATAGATTTGTAGAATGGGAGAGGTGAAATGATTCTGTGCGGGGCGTAGATATCCCACTGGTTTGTTTGCTGTGGAGTTTGTTTGTGGTTGCACCGTATTTGATGTGGGGAATAAGGTGGTTAGAACGGTTAGGGATTAAAACACGTAATTGTTTTTTTGTGTGATGTTCATTTACTTGGCATGTTTTGTTGGGATGAAAATTTGGAAAATTAAATTGAAAATGCATTTAATATTACAATGGGGTGCCTTAGTTATAGGGGAGACTTTGCCGAAATTTTTTTAAAAAAATTTCAAAATTAAAATGAAATCACAATGACCTTTATGCAGAAAATGGGAGATAATAATCGGTCTTGGATGTATGGTAGAGTCTATTCAAATAGGGGGGACTTAAACCATCTTTCATAGCCGGTCTAGACACTTTCTTACACTCATGTTCAACGAGTACCGACTATATTAATTTGGGTAAGATTAGGTGCCCTTGTGACAAGTGCAAGTGCAAAAAATATAAGACCCCGGATGAAGTAAGGTGTGATTTACTTAGGAAGGGTTTTATGCTGAATTATTGGGTTTGGGATCGTCATGGGGAAGTAAGCCAAGAGGTTATTGGTAATAGCTCGGGTTTGGGCGGATATTGGCATGAGGATGATGAACAATGCGGTGATACTTGGGAGGAGAATGCCGCTCGATATCAGTCTATGGTAGTTGACGCGTTTTCGCGTCAACATGCCTAGACGAATGATCACCCGGCAGATGATGAAGAAGAGGAACCGAATCCCGATGCCAAAAAATTCTTTGATTTATTGGCATCTGTGCGCAAGCCGCTATGGGAGGGTTCCGCTTTTTCCCAATTGTCCATCGCGACTAGGATGTTTGCAGTTAAGTCTGAGAATAATTACTCGCAACACACGTTTGAAGAAGTAGCTGGTTTGGTAAGAGAGGTTGCTAGTGATCCTAGTGGTATTCCGAAAAACTACTATGAGGCAAAGAAACTAACATCACAACTGGGGTTAAGTGCTATGAAAATTGATTGTTGTGTCAATAGTTGCATGATTTATTACTCGAGCGACGCGGGGTTGACCGAGTGCAAATTTTGCCATTAACTGAGATACAATCCTAACAAAAGAACAAAACATGTACCCTTCAAGCGAATGCATTACCTACCCTTGATTCCTAGGCTTCAAAGACTTTACTCGTCCATGAGTTCCGCTCCTCACCTGACATGGCATTTTGAAAACCAAAGAAACGACGATCTTTTGACTCACCCCTCGGACGGTAGGCAGTGGAAAGAATTTGATCATAAACACCCTAGCTTTTTCGCTGAACCTAGGAATGAAAGACTTGGCCTTTGCTCTGACGGGTTCGCCCCAAACATTCACTTCAGTATTCCATACTCGTGCTAGCCTGTAATAGTAACCCCATACAACCTTCCACCTGAAATGTGTATGAAAGATCCTTACCTTTTCCTTACGTGTGTCATTCTTGGGCCAAATAATCCGAAGGCTAAAATTGACGTATTCCTTCAACCGTTAATTGACGAGTTAAATCAGTTGTGGTCAGAGGGTGTGCTAACATATGATGTGTCTAGCAAAACAAACTTCATGCTTAAGGCTGCTTTAATGTGGAAAATTAACGACTTTCCGGCATATGGAATGTTGTCTGGATGGATGACGCAAGGGAAGTTGGCTTGCCCTATTTGTATGGAGGATTCAAAAGCCTTTTAACTAAAGTTTGGTGGGAAGAAGTCTTGGTTTGATAGTCATCGAAGGTTCTTGCCGGAAGGTCATGTGTACTATCGTAATAGAACTGCATTTAGGAAGAACATTGAAGAACATGATGAGCCTTTGATTAGATTAACTAGGGAAGGAACTTGGGTTAGGGTAAGGGACTATTCTCGGATCGTAGATACTGGTCTGGCAATACAATTTTCCGAGTAGGGAGTAGAACATAACTGGACTAAGTGTAGCATATTTTGGGATTTGCCGTATTGGAAGGATCTCATTGTGCGTCATTGTTTGGATATGATGCATATCGAGAAGAATGTCTTCGATAATGTCACACACACCGTGATGGATAGTGATAGGACGAAGGATAATCATAAGGCAAGGTTAGACTTGGCAGAACACTGCAGAAGGCCAGATTTAAACCTAGTTGCCATTGGGAATGGGAGTTTTGCAAAACCTAAAGGGTGTTATGTGCTTACGTTAGAGCAAAGGCAACGGTTATGTCATTGGTTACAAGAGTTGAGACTTCCAGATGGTTATGCGTCTAATTTGAGCAAGCGTGCCAATGTTACTCAAGGAAAGTTGCATGGAATGAAAAGTCATGATTGTCACATGTTCATGGAATGTTTAATCTCGGTTGCCCTGAGGGAACTTCCTGATCATGTGTGGAAGCCATTGACTGAATTGAGTCAATTCTTTCGTGATTTATGTTCATCTACCCTTTCTAGGGAAAATCTGAGAATTATGGAATGCAATATTCCCATGATACTGTGTAAGCTTGAAAGAATATTCCCTCCGGGGTTCTTCAACGTAATGGAGCATTTACTGATCCATCTGGCTTATGAGGCAGAAGTATGTGGCCCGGTTCAATACCGTTGGATGTACCCGTTCGAGCATCAAATAGGGGTTTATAAGAGATCGGTGAAAAATCGAGCCAAGATAGAGGGTTCCGTGTGTGAGGCATACTTATCAAAGGAGACAACACACTTTTGTTCCTACTACTTTGAGCCTCATGTGCAATCAATCCACACACGGGTTGGTCGAAACGACGATGGCAGAGAGCCTTCAGGGCCCCCAACGTTGTCAATCTTTAACCATTCAGGTATCCCGAGCGGAAAGAAGAAGACTGAGTGGTTATCGAACCAAGATCTGAGTGCCACTCACTTACACATTCTTCTGAATTGTGCATAAGTTGATAAATTTAGGAGTTAATGCTATTTGTCATATTCATAATCTTTTAATCGAGTTAAATACACTTGAAATTTGATAATTTTAGTCACTTCCATATTTACAGATTGCATGAAATGTTCTATGGAACCGATGATATGCAAGCATTTCCAGAATGGTTCAATTCATATGTAAAGAATCCGGATAACCGTATCATGTGCCCACATTTAAAAAGTTTGGCATTCGGGCCCAAACGGTCATACTTATCGTTTGGAACGATAAAGATAAATGGTATAAAATTTCAAACACCTAAAAACTGTCGAGGTTCAACTGATAACTCCGGTGTTTATCTTAAGGGAGATGCCGGCCAAGGTGAATGTGATTGGTATGGGATGCTGAAAGAAATTCTCGAGATAGAGTACTCGGGAGAGCCTAGGAAATGAGTGGTTCTATTCAGATGTGATTGGTTTGATCCTGCGCGACTTAGGGGCACTCAAATTCATAAAGATTATAAGATTGTTGAGGTAAACTGTGCTAGGAGGTACGATAGGTATGATCCGTTCATAGTGGCAAATAACGTAAGGCAAGTTTATTACATGTCATATCCGGGTCGGGATAGGAACAACTGGAGAGTAGTGGTTAAGTGCAAACCAAGGGGTATGGTTGAATCTCATGAGGAACAAACCCAAGAGGAACCATTTCAGAATCATGAGGAAACTCCTGCTAGAACTGTTACTGATACATATATGCCACAAGTCCTTGCCTCCCTCGCTGGTGAGGTTGAAATAATCAACCTTCCAACGAGTTCACCCAATAGACAGTCAGATAATGATTACAACAGAGGAACTAAAGAAGGCACAGACGATGACGACCTGGATAAATCTGATTCTGGTCATTCATCCAACGAATCCGAATAAAGTAAATGCACACGTATAATATTTATATTTATGACCAAAGTACATTTAATTGTTAATTGTATGCTTAATTATATGTTATATTCTGCTAATGAACTTTTCATGTTATCTAGTGCAGGATAAATGACGAAGGATGGTGGCAGGGGACGTGGCGTTGCTAGCAGAGGAAGAGGGAGGCCGAGGAAGAATACAGGTATTTCGCTTAATTTAGAGGCCGCATCATCTCGTCCCTCGACAGCTACACCCACCACTACTGCCACCATCACCCCACCCTTTGTAGATACCGGGGGACCATCTGCGGGATTACCTCAGATGGTTATGATCCCGACACCAGGGTCCTGGGTTCACTCGTCCGAGACAGATGGTGCCCCTCAGTCCCAGCAGCGATCACCAGCCATGCCGGTTACACAGATACCTTCACAGCCCCAGCCCACCACACCGGCCACAGATACTGATATGGCCGAGGATGATGCGAAGGTTGCGGCTTCCGCCATAGCGGACCCCCGCCCGTTGCTTCTTTGGGACGGGCATGACTGGTTAGTATTGTTTTTTGCTTCATAGTTCATTTGTTTATGTTTTATTCAAATATTACGCCTAATGCTTTGTTTAATTGTACGTCTTTGGACTAGTTGGGATGATGTTCGAAGGGGGACTAAAGAGATCACGAACGTGTTCATGGAGCAATATAAGTGGTATGCACCCCAATTCAGCCAAGCACCTAATGAGGCGATCGAGTTCTGGTGGGAAGAATGGCGGGTATATAAACCAACTTATGTTTATCAATTTGTTACATTTACTGTTTCTTTTAATTATAGTCAATGTTTCCTTTAATGTTATTAATTTGTCTAACATGTTACATCGTGTAATTTGCAGAAGAGATTCAGGTTCTTGCGAGGCGATGAGGCCAACATGTGCAAGGCTTGGGAGGCCAGGGCGGCCAAGCATCATCGGGGGTTGATGCACAACATCCGCGAGAAAGGAGCTCCCCACCATTGGATCCCTAATGACATCTTCAAGCGATATTTTGACTTCTGGGCCTCGCCAGAGTATCAGGCGATGCGGAGGGCCAACAAATCCAATCGTGCTTCCAGCACCAGCGGATCACTCCACATCAGGGGATCAATCACTTACTTGGCCACTACGAAGAAGATGGTAATTAATTTCCCAAACTCTTTAAAGATTCATTCAGTTCATTGTTCTTTTAATAAGTGTTTATACTGTTTATCCGAATGTCTGATCGCAAGCGATAGAGCTTGGGCGCGAACCCACGCAGAGTGATGTATTTGTGCGGACCCACACCAAGAAAAAGGATCACGGGCAGTATGTTGATGACCGTTCCGAGAATATGATAGTGAGTACTGCACACTCGTTTAATAAATAAATTGTTTATATTTGTCTT
The DNA here is from genome assembly GCA_036250425.1 of Stylosanthes scabra. Taxonomy (NCBI): domain Eukaryota; kingdom Viridiplantae; phylum Streptophyta; class Magnoliopsida; order Fabales; family Fabaceae; genus Stylosanthes; species Stylosanthes scabra. Next base: position 27,660 of record JASCZI010181611.1, read on the forward strand.
TAATTTTCGATACATGTAACTTGTGTACATACTTTTGTTACTGTCTTTCGCAGGAGTTACACAAGGCTGAGATGAAGCGCCTTGAGGACGAGCGGGAGGCCCGTATAGCTGCAGGAGAACCAGCGGGCCCTCCCATAGATGAGGAGGAGGTATGGGACAGGCTTGCTGGCGGTCGGAAGCGTGGCCGGGTTTACGGAAAGGGCAAGGTACCGAAAAGGCCCGCGCCTCGTCTAGTTGATCTGGAGGACGCCTCTACTTGTAGTGGACCAGATGCGAGGGAGCACATCACGTTGATGAACAGGGAGATCCAGCAACAGGCCGAGGCATACAAGCGAGAGATGGAAGCTTGGAAGAGGCGCTACGAGACCGATGTGACTCGCCTCCAGACCACTATTGACACGCAATCGGCGGAGTTCGATCAGTGGAAGAGTACCGTCTCCCATATGTATACTTTCATGCAGTAGATGGGCAGTAGCTCCTGGTCGATGTCTCCCCGGCCACCTCCACCACCGTTATCAGCTCGCCCTCCTCGGCCCCCACCTGCCACTACTGCTGGTGGTCATACTCCTTCGGTTACCCGCCTGGATGATGGGTCTGGATCTTCTTCCGACGACGGAGAAGACGACTACGACTAGTATTGTTTCTGTTTTCATCATACCTTTGTTTTACCTACATTATTTTCTTATTTCTTACGTTTATAGTGTATGTGACATGTATTCTCGTTGTGTTTCATATGTTGTGTTTATGAATAATTTTGGTTTTAAATTGATTTTCAGTTTTATAACAGGTTTATATTTTTAGATTTGCAAACCTGTCATTATCTTAAATATTTAAAAAATAAATAAAAGCTCTGTCACCCGTACCGACGGCTTAGCCGTCCCTAAATCCCTTAATTTTTTTATATAATTTTGACGTTACCGACGGCTTGGGCATCGGTAATTATCATGCCAGATTCTATTATTATCGACGGCCCAGGCGTCGCAACAATTTTTGGTAACACATTATTATTGACGGCCCAGGCGTCGCTAAAATTATTTTTAAAAAATTATTTGACCTTAATATTATCGACGGCCAGGGCGTCGCTATTAATAATTTAATATTATTGACGGCATCGGGGACCTTTGCTAATAATTAGCAACGCCTGGTTTTGTCACGGCTTTTTGGAGACGGCTTAGCCGTCGATAATAATAGTTTGCGACAGCACAGCCGTCGATAACGCCGACGCTATGAATAATGATTGTAGTAGTTTATTTGGTTGAATAGTTTATCTAATATTAGAAGTTGAAGCCTTTTCGCGATACCATCATGAACTTGTGCTTTTCTGCAGATATTTCGAAACTAATACGAAAGCTAGAAAATATGAATTTCAATACATATTTTAAGTTTTAAGTTTTTTTTGTTTTAATCTTAATTCCATGTCTATGTGTTTTGAGAGAGTAATTTTGTGGTCTCTGAGGTGGAGAGGGAAGCAGAGAGGGAAGAACGATGATAGTGGTGAAGGTTGAAGAAGGTAGTGTGTTTAGGGTTTTCTTATCACATGAATTGAGTGTCCAACATGGCGCCGTTACGGCCACGTGGAACCGTTCACAGCCATCTCAGCAGTTTCCGTTATGCTCATGTGAGTTAAATTAACGAAAGGGTATTATTGTACTGTTTTTTGAAAGGTTGGGGAGTGTCTTGTACTTCACAAAAGTGAGGGATATATTTGTACAATTTTTGAAAGGTCAGGGGTACATATGTCTTTTTCCCTTAAAAGTATTTACACTCATTTATAACATTTCATTACTTTTTGTTGATGTTGTGCTCTACGTAAAATGCCATGAAATATACTTTTAATATTTAGATGCGTTTTAGAAACAATCATCTTGTGGAGTTTGATATTACATCTCAGGAAAAAATAAATATCGTAGAAAGCAAATTTGTTGAGTTTTATGCTATTTGGCATTAGAACACAGGTAAGAATTTTTGTAACACTCCCACTAATTGATAAGGTACACGACACTTATTTGGGTCGGTTATCATTAAGAATTCTTAACATGTAAAAGAACATTTCAACCAAAATTATGATACTATATGAATAACGAGTTCTATCTCAATACAATATTTATTATGCATGATGTAATTTTTAGGGTCAACGGAAGATACTCTAAGTAGAGTAATGACAGACACATGTGGCAATTTACTGGAGAATACCTGTCTTGGAACTGGCATTACCACGCAGCTCGTTCCTGCGCTAGGCTAAACGAGGAAATGCGATTCACCCCACCAAGGTTATTTTGGTCAAATGCCAAACCATAATCAAGGTTATCCTTGCCATTTCAGCTTTCAAAAAACGCCAAATTTCCACCTAGAATCTGGCATGTACATAGTACACTGGTGTTCCCCGTCCGTACAGGGAAACACCTGATAATTTTCCTATAATATATGTGAAAAATGCATAACATATCATAAAAATCAATTTGGCTTAGTTGTAGTGAAGTTGTTCTTTATGCCTTAGGTCATAGGTTCAAACTCTACCTATTGCATAACTTTTAAATAGGCTCAAACCTATATGCTGACATCATCGTTTTAAAAAAATGGCATTTTAGGAAATAATTTTTTAAATGGTGGTAATCAAGTAAATTAGCCAGTGAAATATACATCTTTTATCTTAAATTATTTATATTTTATCTAAGTCTTGTTTAACTTCTTAACAACCATCGACACTTATTAGTTAATAAAAAGAACCACTTATATGAAAATTATTAAAAATAATTTGTTTGTAAAATGATTAAATAGAAAGTTTAAACTTTTTTTTTTTAAGTAGATATAAAATCTTTCATTTTTTTTTTCTTCTTTCAAATTCATCATCAAAATTAACTCATTACACACTTTCGTTCATAAATCACATATATTATTATAGAGTTATTTTAGGTGTACACCAAATTTAGCCACCATGTATAATATACGTTTGAAATACAAAATACATATGTAGTTTAACTTATTTTTAGTATGTATTTTGTATTTCAATATGTATTATACACCGGTGACTGATTTTGTTGACTAATTTTGGTATACAAATAAAATTATTGATTATTATATTATTATTGTTGGAATGAGCAATGAAAATTGTCAAATTAATATGGCTGGTCAAAGTCGGACCGTGAATCGGTAGTATAGGCGGCTCGGTTTAACAGGAGAAACCGGAAGTGAGGCAACTGCTGGAGGACCGGAGAACCGGTCGGGAACCGGACGGTTGGACCGGACCGGGACCCGGCCGATTTTTGGAAAAGAGGCTAAACGACCTCGTTTCTGGACAAAAAGAAAAACATAGTAAATCACAACAGGGGGCCTCGAACCCCCACTCACTTTTCAACTTCTCCCCAAATGTGATGATGGATTGGAAACCCTAGCCTCCATTTGAGAACCACCGACCCGAGAACTAGCCGTCGCCGTTCGCCGCCGTCGTGGAGGTTGTTGCCTTCGCCGTCTGTTCGCCCTGCCTTCGCCGTCGAACGCCGCTCAACCACCGCGGGTCTCGCCAGTCGCCAGCCGTCACTCCCTTCCCCGTCATCGCAGTACCATGTATGTGTTCTTAATTAGTTAATTTTTGTATGCTGCATTTGTGTTCTGCTGTTATTGTTCAATGTTTGTGTTCTGAATTTTTGTATAGTGCATGTGTTCTTAATTTCTGTGTTCTGTAATTTTTCTTTATTAATCAATAATTACCTTTTTATTGATTTTTCTTTCAGCAATGGAGAATAGTATCAAACTTTATACATTAATAATGCTTTAATACTACTTTCTGCTGCTGCCTTCTTGGATTAAAATTTGGGAATGCTCTTCTCCCAAAACCTTACTACATTTTTATGTTCAATCTTTGCGCACACGTTGCCACTCTTTCTCTCTGGCCTCTGGGAAGTCTGCATGCACGTAATCCATCATTTATCTCGGCATATTATTTGGACATTACTGCATCATTTCTCAGGAGGGATTTCAAAACACAAATGATGTAATTCTGCTAGATTTGTGTAATCAATTCTTTTCTACAATTCCGAATGTGATTTGTTTTCTCCCTGGTAATTTCTAGTTATAAGTTTGAAAACTTATTTAGGCTAATTCTTTTATCAACTAGGATTAAGATGTGCTGCATTTTAGTTTGGTCCAGGATTTATGGGTCCTTTGTTGGTGAAACTACCATATGGTGTTAAATTAGAAATTCTTAATTGAGCTAAATATCTATAATTTCAAGAGCGAAGAATCTTATCTTTCATACTTCTTTTTTTAGATTACAAATTGGAACAATGGACAATGTGGTTGATTCTCTAAACAATGCCTATCAAGATTTTATTGCTGCTGCATCGACTGTGCTTGAGGCCAAAGAAAGTGCCGGTGCCCAGAAAACAACAGCAACAGATGTTGCTCTAGAGAACTTCAAGCAGAAGTGGGAATTATTTAGGGTTGCGTGTGATCAAGCCGAGGAATTTGTGGAGTCTCTGAAGCAGAGGATAGGATCAGAGTGTCTAGTAGATGAGGCGACAGGGGCAGGAAAACCCGGACAAGCTACCATGACTGGTCTTCCTCCCATCAGTGCAGTTCGGTTGGAACAAATGAGTAAAGCGGTTCGGTGGCTCGTGATTGAATTGCAGAATGGATCAGGAGCCACTGCTGCTAATTCATCCCAATCCCATGCCTCAGCTCCGTTTGATGCCAGGTTCTCTGAAGATTCTGCTCCATAGCATCAATCTAACTTCAACTTTATATCCATGGCGATTCTGTATTTCAGTTGTACTTAGGTTTGCATTGATTTAGACTTTGTTTATGTACATAAATACGGTAATGAATCTCTTGTTTAGTTGTTCATGGTATATCATGAACATCTATGATTGTTTAAAATCAGTCCCAATGTTATTCTGGTCATTGGATCATGTCCTTTTTGGCTTACGCCAATGCTTCCACCTTTGCTTTGTGTATGATCTGGCTTTGTTGTAATCAATGGAAGGATTCCGAAGGAAAGTTCCAACTGCTCTTGAAATGAAACATGATTCAATTGCAATGTTGGGGAGCTGAAAGTGTGGTAAGCGTAAGAGCTAAAAGTATTGGTAGTTGCTAGGGTGCACCACTAATGTCTTAGTGCACAAGTTAAAAATTTGAACATCAAATTGAATTTCAGCATGAGTCTATCAAAATAGCACTCTATCAAGTATCAATCACCAAATTCAACCAATTATTGCACTAATTGCAGTACAAACTCAACCATCATGAGTGGTTTACAAGAATATTGATGGGAACGTTTTCTAAAGTAACAATTTGAAAGGGTCAAATTGCAATTCTTTTACTTTCAAAAAACAAATTCGTCGGAAAAAAATGCCTTTTTCTTTTTTATATTTTTAAAACAATAATGTTACCATCCAAGAATTTGCCCCAACCAAGTGTTTTTCCTCACTCACCCGGCGTATGCATTACACGCAAAAGTTCACTCTCCTAAAATTTGAAAATGGCAAAAGTGCGCGCCTTCTCTTCCCAATTTCTCTGCAACTCCCCATCCTCCTCATTCTTCTTCCTGCTATTGTATCGCCATCGATGACGCCGCAATCGTCATCGTTGTCGTCGTTGCCGCCACCATCTTCGTAATCTTCTTCCATTTTCTCTCCTTCCTCCTCCTCCTCCTTCTCCATTGTCACGTTGTTGTTGATAATGAAGAAAAACTAAATCCCATGTAAAAAAAGAAGCGGATTTTCATGAAAAACATAATCGAATTTCGAAAAAAAAAAAAAAAAAAAAAAGTGAATTTTCATTAAAAAATAGAACCTTATTTTTATAAAAAAAA
>JASCZI010181611.1:33539-48197 GCA_036250425.1 Stylosanthes scabra
GCCAGACTTCTTCTTATTCTGGCGCGTGAGGAAAATAGCTTCATTTGGACTTATTGATTAAAATATTTGGGTTTGTAGAATTATTATTTAAAAAAATACAACGAATTGGGTCGAATTGGCAAGATAGAATTTGCTTGTAGGAATTCTTAAGTCAACCTTATCTATGTAAATAACGAAATTACACCACTCAAGTAATTAACCTCACACAAATCATAAGTAAATCTTACAATGCCATTTACATATATGAAAAGCATAAACAATATAAGTAGAAACTCATCTCCTAAGAACAAATGTTTCTTAAATTAGAAAAAGAAAAGTACTGTTCATTTATAACGAAGAGTCCAACGGAAGAAAAACTATTAAAAATGTAATAAAACTTACCTAATGTAACACTCCAGCATATTCTTCTCATGCAAATAATTCTTAGGAACTATGATTAAAAGAAAACTAAGTAAACTTTTTAAAAAAGTAGCTGCAACCAATACCAAAATAAAATATAAACAATATGGATACATGAATACTTGAGAGAACATAGTAATAAACTATTTCATTACCAGTTTCCTTCATTGTTTTTCATTCTATTTTCGCTTCTCTTTTCCCTGTCCCTTAACCCACATGCTATGGATTATGGAGAAAGAATATGATACAAACATACAGAGAACCAATACAGTAAGTTCAGAACCCACACAAATAATTCGTAGGAACCAATTTCAATATACAATATTTACATAAAAATTAACAAGGTCAGAAGAATCATGGTCCTGGGAAGGAACATTGTTAGTGAATAACATTAAATTCCTTGAACCAATGGTCAGTAGCATTTAAGTTGCTGCAACAAAATCACCTGCATTTTTCCATTAAATTCTTTTACACACCACCAATTTACAAATTGAAGGGAGGAAGGCATGTGCAAAGAAGCATTATCAACCTGCAAAATACACAATTCATATTTTTAAGGTAAGCACGAATGAACAAGATAAGCAGCTGTAGCAGTTATATCTAGGGCGAGTAATCTTAATTAAATCAAAAGATTAACTCTTCAGATTCATACCTTCCTCAGAGAAGTCAAACACATCACCAAGCATGTCATCATTATCACCATCATCATCAGATTTCTCCCTATCACAGGGGCCACTACAATCCACATCAGTAGCAACTTCCGCTGATTGTTGAGAGTCAACTGATGCTTTACAATAGCCCTCATGAAAAAAATTCTCATAGTTTGGGGAATCACATATTGGTTCCTCATGAATGACATTCCTATTCAAATCACACCAATTGAAACTGCCAGTTGCATTTCTATTTTTTGATGATTCAAATGTTGTAGTTGTACTATCAGCAAAATGTGTGGTAGCAGCTGAATCACTATGATTCTTAAAGGTTCCCATGTTTCGAAGTTGTGATGTCAATGCAAGTTCCTCTCTGTTCTTGCAATGAGTCTCATTACTAGTCGAGTCAACCAATGAAGAAAAATATGCTGGCAAGCCTGTGACTGGTCAATAAATAAGAACAATGAGTTACACGGGCCACTCAACTCAAGAATAATAATTAGTCACACGTGATTGCTAATCTTACCAACATTTGCCTTTTTGGATAAGCCAGATACTGCAGAGTTTGAATGAGAACTTGCAGTATCTTCGGACAAATTCTCTTCACTTTCATGCAAATCAGATGAAGAACTAGAGCAGTTACCCATAACAATCCCTCTGCCAAAAGTTTCATAGATTTGTAGAATAAGAATGGACAATTATGTGTTTCTATCAAATATATATATATATATATATATATATATATTTCTATGACTAGTTACAGGAAAGGAAGATAAGTCATTATTACCTTTCACCCCTAGTAGACTGAATTCTATCGAAATAGTTGAATACAGGCAATAAATCCTTCTGTCTTATTTCAAGCTCATTAACAATAATATTCTCTATTTGAATCTCTCCATTGGTAGTAAGTTCAGCTAACCTCCGCTCTCCAGCATCCAGAGTACTTATCACAAAGAATGACACCTGAAAATTGAGGGGAAAACAAATTTACTCCAGTGAGTGAACTAATTGAGAAAGTTGACGAGCAGCGGTCAGAAAAAACCATCATGAATACCTCAGACTTCTGCCAAACTGGTATCCTCCCCGAGCTTAGCTGTACCTCTGCATTTGAGAAGTGACATTGATCAGCAAGTTTTATAGAGCTATTGTTGCTGACACTGTTATCTTCATAACCTGAACTCCCCGAGATTAATCCTTCAGCTTCTAGTCCACCAAGTGTATTCCCCAATATAGAAACCTCTTTTTCAGGCCAATCATATCTCCTGCAAACATCCCACCATTTAACAGGTTCAATGTTTACTCGCAAATCCTCTTCTTGTATATGCACTGAAGGAACTGGAGAAGTTCTTGGGGCAGTTTCACCTGGTTCAGCCAAGGAGGATGGTAGTAGTTTATATTGAATTAAGTGACCAGACTGGGTATAAACCAATAAGTGCTCCAGAGCATGAATTCTTGGGTATGAATCACTTGAAGCAAAAGGTATAGAATTATGAAAGACAGCAGAAACAGCACCAGATGGAACCAAGACTTTCCCTGCAGCAGATGATGCCGCATTACTAACTGTATTGAGCCATCCAGCATGATTATTTTTTATTCTGCTAACGACAGAGAGAACAACAGGAGTTGGGGGTGCCAGGCAAAGCTGCTGCTGGTTTACTGTGAAATGCGGAGTGAACCACCATGGAAGAGATAACGCTGGCAAAATAACAGGTCCCTCTGGTTCCTGATTATGTATCTTCAGAACTGTCTCACCACCAAACGGGGCAAGAACAAAAATATGACAGGTTCCCTTGGAGGAAATAATGGCAACCCATTGGCTGTAATGGCTAAAACAAATATCTTGTATAACCTGTATAATATTATCAAGAGTAAAAACCATGACAGGCAACATAAACAGAAGGATTTAATTTTGATCTGTTGTTTTACACTATCATCCAATTATATATTGCAAAATCAAAAAAGAATTTTGAATATCAAACAACACTACCTAGGAAGTCCAACTCGATTAATGATATGTCAACACATGTTCAAATGATAGCATAAGATTTTGAAATAACAATAGATCATAGTCAATTTCTAGATACAAATGGCCTAAAAAGAAACACTGAGAATAGAATCATACAGCTGATGTCATGCCACGGTGTAGCTTGTATAAGTGCACGTGAGAACACCTCCAGTCACTGCTTTGAGATCCTGATCCATTCCTTGGGTAGGATGGCATAATCCTAAATACATTAATGTTGTTGCCATGAATCGAAGCAGTAACTAGAAGTGTCCCACTTGGATCAAAACATAAGGCAGATATTGGACTAGTATGAGCCCTAAATTGTGCCACAACATCTGTAGAAACAAAGTCTTTGACAACAACCTGCAATAGATGAGTAATACAAATCAAGAAACATATAGAAGGAATGCTTTCCAGCTTCCACTGACATAAGCTAACCACTTTAAGTAGGGGGAGTAAAGATAAGAGACTTCAGTAAAATACTCAGTACTATTAACTACCTTAGAAAATCTTTCCTCTATGGCTAAGCTGTGAACCAATAGATGATCTCATGATAATTGTATTACAGATGCCAATATTACTTTGAAGAAGAAAATATCTAGTCAGCAGTCCAGCACATTGCAAAAACGATCAGATTATAACTCATTAAGTTGTCACCAGAAAAGAATACTCACCACCCCTGCAGTATCTGTTTCTGTAGAATTTGATGTAAACCGACTACTTTTCCAGCTTGAATTTGGTGAAACAGGAGAATTTGATCCATCAGGTATAAGATCTTCATAGTATTTGGATAATGTTTTATAACCTATATCACTAAGATTGATCAACCCGGAAGCTAAGTGCTTGCTAGCTTCCATGGCATATCGGGCTACTAGGTTTCCACTACCGGGTGATGTTGATGGGCTGACAGATGGTGGAGTAAGACTTTGAGGGCTCAGGTGACCTGCATTTGGTACCAATGGGTGGTTGGTAGCATAAGCTAACCAGCGGGGTCCTACAGCCATTGGACCATAGCCAATATTAACCCCTGCCATTCCTTGGCCTCCTAACTGCGGTACAGGGTAGGTGAGGACACTGAATTTATTCTCAAGAGTAAGAGCATCTAAACAGTATATCTGCCGGCAAAATAGAAATAAAGAAATCAAATTAGACAGGCTTCTGATATAGTACTAGAAGATTATGTTACTATATATTACATTAAATTCACATCTACAGAACACGTAAATGATTCACTAGGTGACAAAAAAATCTCTGTATTCTGCACCTAGTAATTTTCAAATATAGTCAAAGGAAATAGGTAAAATCTATCCACAATCTACCGAGAACTATCATAAACTCAGTTTTTTCAATTAGCTAAAATGAATAATTCCAAACTTATGTGCTAAATTCCTTGAGTCAAAAACTTACTTGAGTTGCAAGACCCACAGCCACTATTTTAGGGCTGCACCTAACCATGCAGATAGTCGAACGGAATCTAAGAGCATGGACATAGGTGTGGGACTTTAATGAGTAAAATTGAAGAGTTCTAGCTGAGCTTGCTATATTTTCAGCTTGAGCTTCACTGTGGCCATCTCTGACATTTTGCACTGTACCAGGGATCTTTAATTTATCACATGTAACCACCAACAGCAGAGGGTGTGCTGCTCCGAATCCTTCAGAGCCCTCCGATTTTTCAGGGGAAGGCTGCATCTGTAAGAATGATACTGGATAATCACGCTTTGAGACAAGTTCCCTGATGTCAGTTGCATCTTCCACGTCAAGAACTTGGAAGCCATTTGTATATCCGACTAAGAGAACATGTCCGGAAGATGATGGACATGGTTCCAGCCTGTCAAAGCATGCCCAAAGCACCTGCATGACAAACATAGCCGTAAAACTTCTGTCCCCACAGTTCATACTTGAAAATGTGCAGTTATGAAGCTTGCCATAGCATAGCATGGTTCAAAGTACATTAAAGTTCCATGCCCACAAATTGGGGTAAGTAAGTACTTGTCATGTTCTTAATTCAGTAAGGTATTAAATACTCTATTCTTCCCTGTAACATTTCTGCAACTTTAAGGGCCTAGCAGCATTAGTTGAACTACTTACAATATCAAACAACATCAGCATAAAAGAAATATCTCTTTCTTTAAACTTCTTTTATAATAATCCAATATTCAAATCCAGAGCACTCCACCCATCTTTACTTCACAAAACCACGAAAATAAGAAATGTAAAGATTGAAATTAGATTCGGTAACAAAAAGAAAAAGAGTCATTGACATGCGGATTTTTTAAGTTCCTTAATATTCTCAATAGTTGATAAACGATACTCTAATCTAAATATAAATTCCAGCACGCTGCACACTATCTCATTGATTATCAAAGAAAAGAACTGCATTTCCATTAAGGCCAGGCATTTCATTGTTTCCAGTTACCACTACGATCCTAAACGAAGAACGATCAAAACCTAACATTCATAATTCTCACTGCTCATTCAAGACACAGCATTTCACAATTTCAAAATCACAAAAAAAAAAGAAAAAAGAAAATAAGAAAATAAGCATAAGAAGAGTACCGTCCACGCAAGCATATATACATGAAAAAAAGAGTAAAAAACAAATGAATAAATAGAAATTGCTTGCTACCTGGTCCTTGAGGTCGTCCTCATCGCCGGAGATTGAGGCGGCGACGGAGGCTCCGGCGGAGCGGACGCCGGAGGAAGCGGTCTTAATGCAAGAGGATATGAACTTGAAGGAAGAAGCAACGCTGTTGCTGTTCTTGTCCTTTCTTCCATGGCTCTTCTTCATAACAACGAAGGAAGTGATTTTCCACCGGCCACCGGAGAGTCACCGGGAATTCCGTCCCCGCCGACGAGTGTCGCGGAACGTCAGCGATCGGATATAGCATAAGAGTTAGTGCTTTTAGGTGGGGGAAGGGATTGGGCGTTTGGCGCGGCGGAAGAGAAGTCCGGCGATGGGGGCGTTGAGGGAGTTTTGACCTGTTAACGGAGGAGACGGTTCCGTTGTGAAGTGAGTTTTTGTTTGTGTGTTTTTGTTGTGTTTGTTTTGTTTTTGTGTGCTGTGTGTTCCGTTTAAGTTACACACAGTTGTGTTGTGCTTGCTTGTTGCTAATTGCAAAAAGCTGTTATTTTCTTCTAATGACACTCAAGCCCCTCCAGTTTCTCTCAAATGTCTTCCAAGTCCCCTTGTTTGAAGAAACAAATTTAGTGGAAGTTAGTATTGTGTTCAAGCCTTCAAAAGTTTTTTAATTATTTGTGAAATTTAATTTTGATTCACTCACTATGAATAAATTACAGAGATGCTATTTGTACGAGTAATTTTACCCATCAAGTCCAATCAATTATTTCTAATCCATTTTCACATAAAAGAGCGTGTACACACATCGACACGCGTTCTACTTCTCTTATTTGTGTCTGCATCTTCTTCTTCTTCCTCGTCGTCGTCATCCTCCTTCTTCTTCTTTGTCTATGCCGTCGTTCTCCTCCTCCTCGCCATCATCTTCTTCTTCTTTGATATTGTCGTCTATGTCTAAGGAGTTATTGTCATTGTCGTCATCTCATCATCGTCATCTTCTCCTTCTTCTTCTTTTTCTTTATCCTCTTCTGTTATCATGGTTGTTATCATTGTTTTCTTCTTCTTGAATATGATATGAATTGTCCATGTACAGCAAATTGAACTGAAATATATTTCATCAGCATAAACATTAATTATTACATAAAAATTGAAAAACTGAACCGAAATATATTGATAAATTAAAGCAAAATATATTTCTTTAGCACAAACATCAATAGGAATTAAAGAAAAAGATGGGAGCTTACCTTTTATGCTAAACAACATTGGCAGTGCATGTTATTAAAGCAATCAACAGAAGCGCGACAGCTAATAAAAACTAATAAAAACAAAGGCTGCCCAAATCAAATATTGAACAAATAGTAGATAGGGTTTAGGGTTGTCAAACGGGTGAACCTGACCTATTTAAGTCCAGCCTATTTAAGTCCGGTTATAAATATGTTAGAATTTTTTAGCTCGACCCATTTATAGCTAGCTCGACAGGTTAAATGAGTTAGCACGTTTAATTAATTATTTATTTATTATCAAAAAATTAAACCAAAAAATTTATTTTTAACTTAAAAAAATTTCGAACAAAGAATATCATTTTTTTAGCCAAAAAACCTTAGAAACAACGAAGTTTTAATTGATAAATCGGATTTTTGGGTCGAATAAGAGAAATATAGTAAAAAATATTTTTTTAAAAAAATTTAAAAAACAAATTAAATAAGCGGTCAGCCCATTTAGTCCACGGGCTAGCTCGTTTAACCCGAATTTTTTTCAGGTTAAATGGGCTCAGACCATCTAGACCGAATTTTAAACGGTCCGGATTTGGAGGGAAAAATTCACTCGTTTGGACAGATATATGGGCTAATCTGACGAATTTAGTCTATTTTGACGGCCCTAACAGTAGCACAAAGCCATTAAATACGTAATAATTACGAACTACAACATAATATGATCGAGCCATCATGTATACACCTCCTCCCCTGCAATAATGACTTTGCATAACCATGTCCAAGTGGGAACGACGTGTAGATTAGCTGGTTAAGTGTCTTTGGCCCCTTGTTCCAATGTTCCACATGCTAATATGGTCTTTTGAAGAGTGGATAGTTGCTTCCTACTTGTTACACAAGAACTTCTCGCGAGTGGGAAGCTTCAAGCGTGCTCCCAATATCAGGTCAGATATTGGCTCAGATAACGTAGGTCATGCTCAATTATGATGCGACAACTTATGATTTTCGAACTGTTCTCATGCCTTTTACCATTTTTTTTTAGGACATACCATTTTAATTTATCTAAATAGGTAAGATTGTAAACTTTTGGGCTATTAATTTCTTAGATTTTGGTTGGATCATACCATTTACTCATAAAAAATTCTACGAATTAGGAAGTCATTCGGGAGTCATTAAGTTATCATTCAAAATTTAACATCCGAAATTAAAAACATTATCATCCAAATAGAATAAAAATGATCACCACGAAATATATGATTTATTATCAGTAACTCATCTACCGTCACCAACACCACACCTCCATCTAACCGTAAACCACCACAACCCTCACCAACATAACAACAACAAAAATTGAAAAAAGTTATCATCCAAATCGAATAAAAGTGAACATCCATATAATATATGACTTATCATCCGTAATTCATCTACCGTTGCCAACACCACCACCAACTGCAGTCGCTTAACCTCACCACCACCGCCGTTGTCGCCGCCTAACCGAAAAGGAGGAGGAGGAGGAGGAGGAGGAAGAAGAAGTCGCAGCGACATTGACAGAGATCTTAAGAAGAAGAAGAAGGGGGTGACGTCGTGACGAAGAATATGAAGAAGAAGAGGCGGCGACACGACAAAGAAGCGTGCCCACAGGTGAGCGGCGTGGGTGGCAGTGGTGTTGCGTGGCTGCGAGGGTGAGGGTAGCGGTGGCGATGGGACAAAAAGGGGGGCTAAACTTAGGATTTTGATGGAGGCTCACATTAGACCCCAAATACGTATTCTCCTTATACTTTTTCATGATTTATTATTTTCTCTCCCTAAAATATAATATAATATTATTTATTGTCGAATATAAACTTTTATTTATACTATAGAGCCATAATACATCACACGTTTTCATTTTTTGCACATATTATTATTACTTAATGAACATTTTGTGAATGTGAAATTTATTTATCTATTTAAAGAATACTAGGCAGCCAAGCATTTTTTAAACTAAGTCTAACCAATTTGTATGCTTACTTATGTTTTTTTCTTTTTTTGTCTATATTGGCACTAAGGATGTGTTTGGAAAAGAGACTGAGATTGAGAGATTGAGACTGAGACTAAAAGACTGAAACTGAAATACTGAGATTGAATTAAGTTTTTATATTATATTTGGTGTAAAATTTGATTTAATATAAATACAGAGACAAAAACAAATAAAAGTACTAAATTACCTTTCAATATGAAAAAAATTAGGAATCAAAGGGATTTTGTAACCTGAAGTAAGATGAACAACATGAACAATTTTAAATCAATTTGCAGGGACGACAACACTCCTTTACCGAACAATCATTACCCAAATCAATTTTAAACAAGCTAATAATATTAAACTTTCCAATACCTAAGAATAGGAAACAACAACATGAACTAGAATAGAGAATCCGTTCACTAATTTCCTTCTAATTCCTCTATCTCAAACACTTGAGATTATTAACTTAAATTAAACACAAATTTCATTAAAATCCATTAATCTCCAGCCAAAATGATATGTAAAAATTCAATTATTAACCAAAAGAATATCT
Organism: Stylosanthes scabra; assembly: GCA_036250425.1. NCBI lineage: Eukaryota > Viridiplantae > Streptophyta > Magnoliopsida > Fabales > Fabaceae > Stylosanthes > Stylosanthes scabra. Next base: position 42,935 of record JASCZI010181611.1, read on the forward strand.
AATTGAATTGAATCAAATTAATCAAACCAATTTTAATGATCACCAGATCAATCAAATCCCAAAATAAAGGACATGAAGAAGGAAAAAAAAATGGAACATGGAAACAATTTTATTGATACTCATGGCAAAAGGAAAGAGAACTGAGGAGAAGGTGAAATTTGTGTTAAAGAGAGAGTAAAGAAGATAGAGGGGAGATAGATGCTTGCTAGAAGAAGAGGAAGGCAATAGCCATGTCAAAAATGGAGGTCAAGATCTCCAACTAAGAAGCAGGGAGAGGAGTGCTAGCCTAGGGAGGGGGAGAGAGAGAGAGGAAGTTCCTAGAAAACCACTGACATTGTTAGGGGTGTCAATAGGGGGAGAGAGAAAGAGGAAGTTCCTAGAAAACCACTGACATTGTTAGGGGTGTCAATGGGGCGGGGCAGGAGCGGGGGATGCCATCTCGCTTCCCATCCTCGCTCCCGAAATCTCTCCCCATTCCTCACGACGGGGAATTTTTGCCTATATCCCCATTCCTAGCAGATTCTCCATTTCTCACGGATTTTCCGTTTCTCGTCTCCCTTTGACAATTTTAAAAAAAAGTTTTAATAAAAATAAACAAAAATTTAAAAAATAGTATAAAAATACTAATATAGTGAAACATCATTTAAAAATATCTTATCTAAAATAATAAATTATTTAGAATTTAATATTGTGTTCAAAAGGATAAAATAATATAACATGATGATATTTGAAATGACTAAACAACATATACTTAAAATTAATCTATAAAGATATTTTAGGTATTAAAAATTGATTGGGGTCGGGGCGGGGATCCCCGCTCGAGTTCCCGCGTTTGACTCAGGGAACTTTGCCCCATATTCTCATCCCCACAGGAAAAATTTCCCATGCTCGAAGCCTCATCCGGGGCAGTACCCACAGGGAACCCCATTGTTTGGGGATTTTTGATTCCCCTAGACATTGTTAGTGCCCAAATACTATTTTTTGGAGAGTGAAGATGAGGATGGAAGACGATGAATCTATGAAAGGGTAGTATGTAATTCCAAAATTAAATGAGGATATTTTGGGAAAAAATATTTTTAAAGTTTCAGTCTCAGTTCTTAGCCCCCTAGTTCCTTCTAACTGGAGATACTGAAAATATTGGAATTTTGGAGACTAAAATTGAAATTTTAATTCTAGTCCCTGTCCAACAAACATAATATTAAATTTCAGTCCCCGAATTCCAATACCAGTTCCCTTACCAAACGTCGTCTAATATTGTACTTGATTATTGATTCCTATAAATCTTAAACTTTCAGGAAAAATAGTTTTATTATCATTAGGCCTAATCGATAGATAATCTTAACTTATTTTTTTTATTACTTATACTAATTGTGCATATAAGACATTTAAAAAAAAAAAAAAGCACCCAATGGAAGAAGAAGAAGTATATGATTTAGGATCAATTTGGATTAATTAGTTTTTTTAAAAAAAAAATTTATCTGTGTATTATTTAAAAAGATCTTTTATTAATAAAAATTATTTTTTTTTTGACTTTTTAAAAAATAATAAAATGTTAGTTTCTTAAAAAAAACACATAATTTATTTTTTTAAATAAAAGTATTTTTTTAAAAAATATATCCAAATAATATAAATTTTATAAAAAAAATATTTTTTATTAAAAAAAATCAATCCAAATAAGAACTTATGCAGCATGTGTATTGTACATATATATGTTTTTTGTTGGACTAAATAGTTAAGTGATTAGATTTTAGCTATGCAAATGGCTTGTACTATGTATAGCATTACCCAATTTATTTCATCAATTTAAACTTCTCATTATTTTATAGGAAATGAGTTAGGTGCTCCATGTTAGTGGTGCTTCAGACACTATAATCATTAATTGAAGGATATTAAATATTAAAATATATATTATAGAATCAACGGTGATAGACATTAGAGTTCCGGTACATCATGGTGTACTGAAAGTGCTTTCTATTTTATAATACTAAAATATTAATTTAAAGAAAATGGAATTAACAAATCAAATTTAAATGATAATAATTTATATTTTCTGTGCTAATGTTTAAATTTTTCTGTGTTGCCAAATGGTGTGTACAGGTATATAAATGATACATCTAGTATTACTGAAAATATAATTATGTGCATTTTAATAGTAATTGATAAAAAAGTAAGGTAGTTAGCCATCTATGTATTTTTGGCTAATTTACTTGATTGCCACTGTTTAAAAAATTATTTTCCAAAATGCCATGACGTCAGCATCTGAATTTTTGCGTATTTAAAAATTATATAATAAGTGATATTTGAACCCATGACTTTAAGTATAAAGACCAACTTCACCATCATTAAGCCAAGCTAATTCTTATGATATGTTATGCATTTTTTATATATATATTATATAACGATGTATTATATTTTGTAACTAATATATCAAAATCTAAAATATTTTATTAAATATTATTTGTATGTTTATTTAAATATTATTTTAATTTTATATTCATTTTTTCTAAAATTAATAATTTTTAATTATACAAAAGTATTAAACTAAATATTAAATTTCGATTATTTAATGTAGATATATAACAAATTAAAAAATAATTTTTTAATATATATATTAAAATAACTTTTTTAATAATTCCAATGTCTATATTTTAAAAAATCATAATTTTAGCGATATAGACATTAGAAGAATTTATTGTATATAGTTACAAAAATTATTTTTTAATATAGACATTAGAATTATTGAAAAAGTTATCTTTTAATATATACATTAACAATTATTTTTATACGGATAATATATAGTAAAAGGATATATACATAATGAGACCCTAATTTATATACCTAAAATTGGATTAAATTTTCTTCCAAATTGATTAAGACACCACCTAGAGCACACTACAGTCTACAGACTTGGATGTAGACTTGTAGATGAGAGTCGCAAAGGGAAGTTGGTAATGTGATAAAATGGAAGGTTGGTAGGTTATTTTTGTACTTGGAAGCAAATCATTGGTCGATCTGTGATTGCTGCAAGTTGGACATTGGACGTAATAGCAGCTTCCCCACGAGGTTGTCATGTATTATTTTATAAAGTTGGACAAAATTATTTATTATCAACCGTCAAATATCAATATATAGGAAAATATAATTATTAAATTAAATGGATATATAGTTTAAAATTTTTACAAAAATACTTAATTACATCAGCAAAAATATTTGGTTCAATTATTTATCAACTTAAGAGTTATATAAATTAAATTTATAAACATCTAAATACATAACAGGCTAATTTACTGAAATGTCCCTGTTTCTGAAACTAATTTTCTGAATACCCCTGTTTTGAAATAAATTACCCAGCTGCCTCCATTTTGACACGATGGCAGTTGACTTTTTTTTTTATTGCTGACTAGAAGGCGGCGAGTTCCACATTGAGGCGTGAAACCGAGAAGCAACTCCTCACTAAAGACGCTGACGTGGAAGGCGCCTCCTCCTTGAAGACGACTTATGGAAACGCGCCACGTGGCTGAAGTCCATAAACGCAAAAGCGCCTCCTGCTTGAAGGCAACTGCCGAGAAAGTGCCTCAACCTACGTGACATTGCAAACTCTGCATGTTCTTCCAAAATCCAATAATACAACCTGCTAAATTATATATGTCATACCATACTAATCCATCTCCAAAATCAACATATCATAATTCCAAAGTTAAAATAACTACTAACAACAAAAGATAACCATGATAACTCCAAAGTTTAAAAACACTAACAACACCAAAAAATCCCTGAAAATCAGCACAAGTATAACCAAAAAGACAATTCTAAAGTATTCCATGTAAGCAGTGCAACACAAGCTAAAACAACATGATCAAGATGGTGGAGGCGGAGGCGGTGGCATAAACTGATAAGGGGGGTATGGATATGGGTATGAAAAATGAAGTGGAAATGGTGGCACGACAGTGCTGGTAGATGAACTACCAGCTGCTCCGGTATGAGGATGAGGAGGTATCAGATAGACTATGTACCCTGGAAACTGATACGGTTGCTGGGGGAAAATGCTGTTGTGGCGGGTGAGGCAGCGGGACAGTCTATGCTGGAGTGGATGACTGAGTGCCATGATTAGATGACGAACTCGGATCATTGTCACGGAGTCTGGTACGATTAGCTGCTAATTTGGTTCGCTTTCGCTGAGCGCGACCGCTACCTTGCTCAACCTCTTCTGGTGGAGGTTGAATCAGTGGCTATGAGGGAGGCGCTGGCTGGCTAAACTGATGATGCGTTGTATGATCGAGCTCTCCTAAAGCCTCCAAAATATCTATGGTGGCATGACATACACTAATCAATGTAAAGTCACGTTGGATGGGCTCCCCAAATGCAAGTGGGGGCCCAAACCCAACTAATAATAATATTACTATAATAATAATAAAAGAAGAAGAAGTGGTAGATATACCACGAGAGAGAGAAAGAAAGAATTAGAAGCAGAGGCGTGAGAAACCTCAGCGCCGTTGACGAGAGAAGAAGAAAATTGGGAAAAGGGCAGTTCCAATATGCACATCTTGACTTGGTAAACCTTCTCCATTTCTTATGCGATTTCAGTATGTTATTCCTGGTGTAGTGTTGGTCATTAGGATATAACTTACTAGTGTTATTACCTTCTCTTATGTCTGATTTGAGATACCCACTTTGTGGAGAGTTTATGTTGATTCCATCCGTTGTGATGATATATTTTGTTGATTGTTGAGATACCCTAGTGCTACTAGGAGGATTGATTGTGTACCCATTATTATTGATAGTGGAAGATTTTACTGGACTAGGTCCCGTGGGTTTTTTGTCCCTCTTTTGGGGATTTTCCCACGATAAAAATTCCTTGTGTCTTCTGTTATTAATTTTTGCATATTATCTGCTGCTTGGAGTATCTTTGGTGTTGTCTATTTAATTGCACAGGTTGTGGGAAAATTATTTTGGTGCTTCCGCTGTGGTTCTGGTTTGAACCTGAATTTTCCCAACAAAGTGGTATCAAGAGCTTTGGTTGTTTATTCTGTGCTGATTAAATAGAGGAAGAAAATACGCATAGGACAAATATGGTCAAATTGGATTCCAAAAATTACTCTATTTGGAAGACCCTCATGGAAGATATGCTGTATAGCAATGACTTGTATGATCCTATTCAGGGAGATAAAGCCAAAGGTACTAAGTCTGATGCTGAATGGAAGAAGTTGCACCGGAAAGCAGTTGCTTTGATTAGGCAATGGCTTGATCTCAGTGTGTATCCGCA
>JASCZI010181612.1:0-18633 GCA_036250425.1 Stylosanthes scabra
CATCCACATTTGAAAAGTTGGTATACAAGATCGGAATGCGACGATTGCGAGATCTTAAGTGATGTAACCAACAGGGAGAGACTGTACTCTTTTTCCCTTGATCTGGCTTTTATCCCACAGAGTTTTTCCAGACAAGGTTTTTAACGAGGCAGTGCTCATCATACAGGATATCGTACTCTTTTTCCCTCAGTCAGGTTTTTGTCCCACAGGGTTTTTCTTGACGAGGTTTTTAATGAGGCATATCCGTAATGGACGTCCAAGGGGGAGTGTTATGAATTATTGAGCCGCCGGTTACTATGCGGCACTATGCTGCATAGTAACCCAATAAATCATGGCCGTCCATTCCTAATCAAGTTACTATGTTGCATAGTAAATGAATCATAGCCGTACATTTCTTTTCATGTAATAGTAAATCTTTTACTATAAATAGGGCTATGATTTCATAAGTTTTTCATATCCAGAAATCAATAAGAATTTCATATTCTTGTTCTCTCTAGTTCTCTCTCTTGCTTTTCTATTGTTCTCTCTATTATAGCTTTAGTTCTATAACAAAGAATAATAGGTTTTTAATCTACAAAGAAAGAAACAAAAGTTAAAGAGTAGAAGACAAAATTTTATCAACCAATAAAATAAGATAAGGAAGATTAAAAAAAAAAATATGTGCACTTCTTACCTTGCAGGAGCGTGAATGTGTAAGGGAAGAGAGAAAGTTGGAGTAGAAAGTGGAGTAAAGGAGAGAGACCGAGACATATTAGGATAATAATTTATTTTATCAATAATTATACACAATCAAGTAATTTTTCCAACCAATCTCCACACACTCATGTGTGTGTTTCCCGTTTTTATTAGCGCTTTTTTTTTCTTCTCCTCTGCACAGGAAGAAGACGATGACGACGTTGATGATGACAGCGGCATCGACGGCGACAAAAGCAATAACGACGATGACAGCGGCGATGAAGACAAGGTTGAGGAGAAGAACGACGATAATCATGATGGCATTGACAATAGAGAAGAAGATGAAGAAAAACCATTGAAGAAGGAAAAAAGAAAGATAACACAGTAAGGAAGAAGAGGAACAAAACAGAGGAGGAAAAGGAGGAGGAAGAAGAAGAAAAAGAAGAAGATGATGATAACAACATTGAAAGTGGAGAATAATATGAAGAAAAAGAAATATAACACAGAGGAGGAGGAGGATGAGGAGGAACACAGAGAAAAAGAAGAATAAGGAAAAGGGAGAGGATGAGGAGGAAGAAGAAGAAGAAAAGAAAAGAAAATTTGTTTCTGTTTTATATAAAAATTCATTTTTATTTTCGTGAAAATCCAATTCAGCTTTTGTAACATCCCGACTTTTGCTATGTCATGATCATGCCCAAAAGTCGAAATGTCACGACTTCTTACCTAAATAACTACTTATTACATAGAAGCCTTTGACCGAAAACATACACAATTATATAGTTTAACATATATCATTTACATTTGTAATCATACAGTAGTATATATTGTTAACACAAGAAAAAAAATCGATCCTACCTCTCTTAAAATAAATATAACACACGACGAGAAGGACTGAAACTAATTTCAACCTTAAAACATAACACAAGCGGCAGCGGAAAATCCAAAGCTCCTAATCCTTCCATCGAGTACCTACAAACATATCATGAAAGGTTGGGATGTAGGGGTGAGAACTTCGTCCTCGCTCGTTCTCGATAGAGGGTTTTCGAAATTGTTCTGAAATGATATAGATCTTGGAAAACTTTTTCGATCTTCGAGTGAGAATACTAATCTCGTGAACCGTTTAAAATCTTCTGAGAAAACTTTTTGAAAATAGTTGAAAACCTTTTTGTTCAATCTCCTTTTATATAAAACTTCACCATTTTAAGAAAATCCTTTACAAAACAAGTTGAGTCCAAATTGTAACCAAAGACATTCATTCACGTTCAATTCAAACAAGAAAGGAAATAAAATAAATAAAATCAATCAATCAAACACAAACAAGATCAAACATTACCTAATACAAAACTAGGCAATCACAAACAAATGCGCAAACAAGTATGATGCATGCCTGATCCTAGTGCAGGCCATGAACTCATGCGTCGGTTGTCTTCCCGCACCCGACGACTACTCGGAATAAATCCCAAGTATGGTTTCTCAACTATCGAATGTCATGGTATCTACCAAAGCGGCCTGTACTGCCCTTGTGAGTATGCTCTGTACCCCAGGTATGTTGTCATGTAAAGCCCAGCTTTACTCGTTAACGATGGAACAGCGGTGAGGATCCTGTCACCATTTTATAGAGAGAAAATGACCGCATCGACAGTGAGAAGCTGATGATCATTCAAAAGCCCTCGGGGAGCTACCCCTTTAGCCGAAAATTTCTATTGATGGACGGCCCGGGCGAACCACACATGACAGTTGAACCGACCGGTCTAACTCGACCCAAGTCCGATAGAACCGATACCTGGTCTAACTAAACCAACCATTTCAAGAGAAGAAGATCGGCTTTATACCGAACACGTCCCCAAGAAAGTAACCCGATTTGATCGCACTCGTCCCATACCGAGCCGACCAAGTCAAATCGGTCCAACCGTCACATCTAGGTTTATTCTTCAAAATATGGGACTTAAAGATATAAATAGTTTTTATCAAAATACTATATTATTATAATTTAATATATACTTGATATAAAATAACGGTTTTATCTTTATACTTAATACTTTAGTAAATGAAATACTTTTCTTAGTAAAAGATCTTCTTTAAATTTTCCAGAATCATATCATTATATTAAATTAGATACTATATATATTCTTTATCCAAAATATATTATTTCTTATAGTTTAGGAAATTACTAACATAGACTTAGTTTATGTTAAAACTTTTCATAAACCGAAATTACTTTATAATTAATATAAAAATTTTATTATAAAGATAGTATATGAGTTTACTTAGCTTACTAATAAAATATCATTTTGTTTACAAAACACAAATTTATATTTTTAAGTATTCATAAAACACCCATTACTAAACCCTCATATATAAATCTTAGAATTTAAAAACATATCTTTATTACAAAAATACTTAGAACTTCTTCTACTAAAATCCTTATTTTAAATAACTACGTCATAGTTTTAAAATCTATTTTCTTGATTACATATTCGATAAAAGCAAGCTTCCTTTATATGAAGATAGATTCTAAGTTTTTGAAAAGCCATTAGGTAAAACTTCCACTTTTCTAAATCCATAATTTATTAAATTACTTAGTATTAAAGATATAATAAAATATTTTAAAACATATATATACTTTTTCTTCTAAAACAAAACATTTTAATAAAATTTAAGTATTATATGATATTTTCATTTTAGTTAAAATAAAGTATGATACTTATTTATTTTAGAATCTTACAAAAATTATTTGACTCCTGCCCCTAATTCAGTTAAATAAATTTTAACTTATAATATCTTTGCCCAAGTGTTTAAACCCTCGGCCATTCTCAAAATCTCAAAGTTGATCATCAATTTCTTATTTCACATACACGGCGATTGGCCTTGATCGCAAGCAAAACAAACTTGTACCAATCTTATTCAATCATCATTCATCCACTTTAAAATCGCAAGAAATTGCAAGCATTTATATAACCAACGCATTCATTAACATTCCAAATCAGCTTGATACGACCAAGTTCATTCATCATCAAACAATTCAAACAATAAACACGGTCCAACACATCAGATAATAAGGTTTAAATTTCCTTTTTAAATAAGTGACCTAAAAGTCTTCTAATCCACCCACCAAGAAGCTTCAGTTCATTTTATCTTTAATTTCATTTATCAATTATTAATTTCAAACAATTCACAAGACTCGCATAATCTATATATATATAAAAGGGTAATGCTATTTGAATAAGTGGTCTTGGCTAACCAAGTTCAACCAAATGATTTATTTCTATGTTAAATAGAATATTATTTTGGTGTCAAATAGTATAAAAAATTGCACATAAATAAAGTTCTATTTGACATCGAAATAGTCTTTTGTTTAGCATAGAAATAAATGACTTGGTTCGACTTGGTTCGACTTGGTTGGCCAAAACCACTTGTTCACATAGAATTATTGAATAAATCTATATCTACTCACAACAATTTCGTATAAGAAAATGAAGGCTTAGAAAATCGCCCCTACCCCAAGCTGTCACAATTATAGGCTTACGGTTGATACAACAGCGCAGAAATCACGGCCATAGCCCAACTTCGTCCACGTCGTTAACGTATCAAATGATCTCAGAAATAAGAAAACTTTATGTCCACGTGTCCGTCTCAGAATAAGGTTTCTAAAAAAATCAAAAACCATGACTTTATGACTACTAAAACTCTATAAATGAATGGAAAACCGAGAGTGACTCTGTTTTCTGCGGCACAACCTTAGCCTCTTTCAAGGACTCTAAATGATGCGCAACGATTGCGTACTCTACAAAAACTTATATCAATGAAAATTGGAGACACTAAGCTTCGTTTTGAATGTGATTACAACCAAAACAAAGCCCTATAGAATTTATTACAAATTTCCAAAGTGAGGCGAGGTGCTGAAAATCCTGCCAGAAAACATTTTAGTGAAACAACCTTCACTTGAAAATTTATAACAAATTCTTCGACCATCGAAACCACCTGAAATTTTATAAAATAATAAAATACATGACCATCTTTCACTACCTTTTGGTCCCAATCAATTTGGAGTTGAATTGAATTTTATAATCATTTTATAGTAAAACTGCCCTGCACCCTTTTTGATAGAAAAACAGCAAGTATATGTTTTCTTTGAATATCCACCAAAAATCCAAATCAACTCATTTAGGTGCCAAAATTAGTGAGACTCAAATAGACATACTAATCTTCAAATTCCAATTGGTTTTCGTTCAATAGCTTCTCTGAGGTGAAAGTTACAACCTTCGGAAGTTTAATTAAATTCTGTTTAATCCTGTTTTCTAAATCAGTGAACATAGTGACTTCCAAATGCTATAACTTTTACTTCAAGACTCCTAAACGACTCAAAACTATATTAGAATTAATCTTGACTCATCCAGTAACAAATTTGCATTGATAGAAACTCAAAAGCTATTTTATGGTAGGAGTTACAAGCATGAGAAGTTACTACTAGAGTTCCTGAAAACCAAATTTTCTAGCTTTAAGCACTGATCTTTAAAAATTCATAACCTCTCATCCCCAACTCCTTATTCAACGAAATTTTAGAGTGAAAAATATATTTATCAAACTTTCAAATAAAACTGATTCCACTCAAAACTCATTTTGTATAATTCCCAGCAAAGCAAACAAGTTACTGACATTCAACGCGGATTTCTGCAGAAAAACAGATTTGACCACTAAGGTGGTGTTTGGTTTAAGTGTTTTCAGTTTTCATTTCCACTGAAAATGAAAAAAAAGATATCAAAATACGTTAGTTTGATTTAATGAAAATTATTTCTATGGAAATTGTTTTGTGTCGGTGGCTGGGAAAGAGGTCATCCTCTAATGCAAGTGCTCGACTGGGCTTCAAAGAGGGAGGACGCCGGCAACCAGAGCCTGGAACGGCAGGGGGTGGTACCTGAAATGGCACTCCGACGCTCAAGTCAGTTAATAGATCACTTGTGAGTATAAGTGAGTAAAGGAGAGAAAGCATACATTGACCTAGGTTCACTAGGTGTATTTATAGGAAAGGATTGAGAGTGACTGGTAGGGTCAAGTTAATGAATCCCTATTCTTTAGCTGCGGTTACAGGCTCTTATTGCAGTTATGAATTTAATTCATTTCCGTTAGTTGGCGGTTACAAGTTATTGTCTTCCGTTACAGTTTGGTTATTTAGTCACATGCATAAAGAGATTGGTTTAGATTGTTCGACCAAGTTATGTGTTTTGGCCAAGCTGATGTGGTTTTGGGCCAAGGTCTTACGGCCCATATCATAGCCCCAAAGCTTGATCTATTTATTTAAAATAACCAGGCTGAGCTTTTAGTTGTATCATGTTGATGTAGTAATGAATAGAAATATTTAATATGGATGTAAGCCCCGAAGGTCAACTTGGGAATTTGATAGGTAAATATTAAAGCTTGTTATTTAGGCGTTCTCTTTCTCTTCTGAAAGAGGAGAATTGAAAAGAATGTTATTTTGATGTTGAAAGTAGAGAGTTGACTTTGTTTGATTGACGACCTGCTTGATAAATTGTCTTATATGTGAGCGAGGTTTGAAATTTAAGCCCCCATGCTCAATCTATGGAAAGTATGTAATGATATATAATGTTGTTGACCACACTTATTGTAATTTGTGTTGCTCGGTGTGCATTGATGGTTTCATTGGAAAAGGGTTATAGGCATTGGGGTTTGTTTAATTTGATTAAATCAGTTTAAAAGCTGACCTATAGTGGTCGGTTTGATATTTGACTTGATCGATTCGATTAGGATTCGACTCGTAGATGTTGGTTTTGATTAAGCTTCATGAAGTATCGGTTAACAAGCCAACCTGAAGAGCTTGGTTTGATAAAGTTCCGTTCTAATATCCATTAGAAAGTTGACCTGAAGAGGCCAATTTGATTTTCGAATGATTGATTCAATTAGTATCTGACTTGTAGATGTCGGATAGATAAAGCTCTCATTAAATATCTGTTACAAATCCAACCTAAAGTGGTCGGTTATATAAAATTCTGATCTAATATCGGTTAGATTGCTGATATAAAGAGGTTGGTTAGATAAAATTAGAGGTCGGTTAGATAAAATTCTGATTTAATATCGTTTAGAAAGCCAATTTAAAGAGGCCAGTTAGATAAAATTAGAGGTCGGTTAGATTCAATTCTAATCTAATATTGTTTAGAAAGCTGATCTAAAGAGGTCGGTTATATAAAATTAGAGGTCGGTTAGATAAAATTCTCATCTAATATCATTTAGAAAGCTGATCTAAAGAGGTCGGTTTAGGCAAAGTTTGAAGTCGGTTCCGATTTGAAGGCCGACCCGAAGAGGTCAGTTAGATGCCCGACCCGAAAAGGTCGGCTAGATAAAGCCCCGATATGAAATCGGTTAGAAAGACAATCCGAAGAGTTCGGTTAGATAAAGTTTCAATTAAATATCGATTTGAAGGCCGACCCTAAGAGGTCGGTTAGATAAAGCTCCGACCCGAAGAGGTCGGTTAGGTAAAGCTCCGATGAAATATCGGTTTGAAGGCCGACCCGAAGAGGTTGGTTAGATAAAGCTCTGATTTAGTATCGGTTAGAAAGTTGACCTAAAGAGGTCGTTTAGTTAAGGCTCAGATTAATTATTTGTTAGACTGCTGACTTGAAGTTGCCGATTTGATAATCTGTGAAATTGGATTTGGAAACTTCATAAAATTTGTGTTGATCGCTCTTAGAGTACTTTTTTGCAAATTTGTAGGATTGCCAAGTTAGGACTTTGGTTTTGTTAATATGTTGTTTGCTTAAAAGCAAATTTGTGAAGTGAAGACTTGATAGATTATTTGCCGAAGAAAAAGGTCACCAAGTGAAGACTTGGTTTGATAAATTTTTGTCGAAAAACAAATATGTATTTTTTAATGTTGCCAAGTATAAGCTAGGTTTGATGTCACAATTAGATTGTATGATTTATTTGTTAATTACCGTGGGCATGTTGGGCAAGTAGATGATAGTAATTGTATGTAGTAGTAGGTAATTGTAGAATATGTATAGGTTAATGATGTATAGTGGTTATATGTCTTTAAAGCAAGCATATAATAACATTTTGTATAGGTAGTAAACCTTGAGGTTATGAGTTAGAATTCATGTCATGTATTCAGATAAGAGATAATAGAAAATGCATGTCAGTTAGAGGACATAATAGATAATAGACCATTGTTGATATCAGAATGGATAATCATATATCATGATAGAAAATAGATAATAGATGTTCTGACAGAAAATGATGGACCAGATATAGTGATAAGAAGTTTAGTAGTTTAGTCATACCTTTTCTGAAGAATTTGTCTAGTATAAAAAATGGGGCCGAACACTAAGGTCTCCTGAACTTAGCGAGGCCTTGGCCAAACTTGGAAATTCTCAAAGAATCTATTTAGATTGCAACTAAGTCCGAGGACTAAAGTCTCTTGAGCTTAGTGAGACCTCGATCGAAGTGAAAAATCAACAAGAATTGAAAAGAAGAATATTGTAAATCGGTGTAGCATAAGTAATAAATCATAGAAATGTTTGTCGAGTTTATAGTGATAATTGACAAATTGTAAAGAGCTCGCCATGCCATAATGATAAAGGTTGGCCGAGCTTTAAAAGATCTCGGTTTGTGGTAGAAAAAGTGTTGAAAATTAGTAGTAATATATAAGATAATAAAGATATGGGATATTGTTAGCTTAGATATAAAGTGAATCCAATTAAGAAAGAAGTTTGTAATAGCCAATGTATTATAAAATTATTGGCATGAATAAGCAAATTTATGTAATTTAATAGAAAATGTTTGTTTTATCCAACATTATAGGTTGGTTCGGTTGAGATTGTGTCTCAATTTGAAATTTGAGTTGTAGTTTGTTTGTTAGGCCAAGAAGTTATTCGGTTTGTTACAGGGGAAGTGATACTTTCAAATTAAATGAATATATAAAAGTTGGAGTATATAATGAATAATGCAACATAGAAAGTGTGTGAACAATGTTGTCCATATGGCATATAGCTTAGAAAGCATTTGAGTTTGGTATGTATAAGTGTATGACCGTGATTGATAACAGGATTAATGACATTTTTATGTATATGTTCGGAATGATAAAATAAGAGTGCGGCTGACATTGTTGTATTAGTTTTCTAGGAGGATATATAACGAGTTTGAAGTATTGATTGAGTTTAGAATATACATCCCTTTTAGTAGAGTTTGTTGAGTGCGTTCATAGTATGTTATGTCGTCCGAGTTATAGTTCGTCTGTGGTATAACTGGTTGAGCTTTGTAAAATTGCCAATCTATAGTTTGGTTCTGTGGTGGTCATAGTCCCCTGATGTCAACTATTTTAAACTCAAAAGAAATGATTGTATAGTGATAGATAATAATGTATAGAGAATGAAGAATTGAATTTTGAAAATCAAAATTGTGGAAAATGACATTGTAAGCATGTTAACATATATGATCGAGGTACAGAAATTAATGTCGAGCTGTAAATTAGCATGAAAGAGACATTGGAAAGCATGTTAACATATATGAGCGAGTTATAGAACATAATTCCGAGCTTTTAATTAGTATAAAAGACATTGAAAATCGTGGTAACATGCATGACCGAATGATAGAACTTAATGCCGAGCTGTAATTTAGCATGAAATAGAGATTGGAAATGATGGTAATATGCATGACCAAATTATAGAACTTCATATTGAGCTGTAATTTAGCATGAAATAATCATTGGAAATCATGATAACTGAGTAATAGAACTTAGGGCCGAGCTCTGAGTTAACGTGGTCCAACTGTTTATTACAATAAAAGAGACGTTATGAAACATGATAACATGTATAATTGACTTATAGAATTTAAGGCCTAGCTGTAAATTAGCATGACCGAGTTGTTTATTACAAAAAAAAAAGACGTTATGAAACATGATAACATGTATAATTGACTTATAGAATTTAAGGCCGAGTTATAAATTAGCATGGTCGAGCTATTTATTACAATAAAAGAGACGTTATGAAACATGATAACATGTATAATTGTCTTATAGAAATTAAGGCTGAGTTGTTAATTAGCATGGTCGAGCTGAAATTAGCATAAAAAGATTGAAAAACATGATAATTGTGTAATAGAACTTAGGGCCGGGCTCTGAGTTAACGTGGTCAAACTGTAAATTAGTATAAAAAAGACATTATAAAAAATGATCAAATTTATAACAGAGAAATAGTACTTAAGGTCGAGCTGTAGGTTAGCATGGCCGAGCTGTAAATTAGAATAAAAAGAGAGTGGAAAGAATGGTAACATATATGACCGAGTTATAAAACATAAGGCCGAGCTTTGAATTAGCATGCTCGGGCTGTAAATTAGCATAAAAGAGCATGTAACATGTATAATCGAGTAATAGAACTTATTGCTGAGCTTTAGATCAGCTTGGCCGAGTTGTTTACACAACTGCTGAGTGATGAATTGTTATTGCCAATTTGTAAAATAGTTTTTTCGAATTACGAAACATGTTGGCCGAATTGAGAAATTGTTATTATCAAGTTGTAACACCTATTTTCGAGTTGTTAAACATGTTGGCCAAGTTGAAAAATATTTTTGTCAAGCTATAAATTAGCAAGACCGAGGTGTTTATATAGATGTTGAGTTATAAAGGAGATGGTTGTTATACCTGGTAATTCCGGGCATATTGGAGCAATGTAACATGATAAGGTTGATATTACTTTGAATGTTAGAAAAATCAATGAACAATCATAGACGATAATGATAGATAGATAAATGCAGCAATTTAGTACAAAAAGAGTATTGATGAGCTGTTTGGCATAACTATTTTGAAGTCCTAATTTTTAGGCTTGTTTGAAAGATACGGTTTTTTGTCGAATAGAAAATTAAATAGAAATAATTAGAGGCATAAATGATTGTAAAGATAGTTGCCAGTTACACAAATAAATGTGAAAATATAGGAGAGAAAGTAGAGCATGAACGAATATGAGAATGACATTTAGGATGGCAGTTATGGAGGAGTTGTTTAGCATAACGGTTACCAAGTCCTACTTTTTGGGCTTGCTTTTAATTGCTTCAAAATTGTAACGTGCATTTTCTTTTCAAAAAAAAAAAAATTAAAGGACAGAAATTAAAATAGTGTTTGAAAAAAGTGATCAGGGTAATTGTCAGTTACAAATGAGAATATATGATAGAAAAGAGCATGCATTATAGCATTTTATGAGAATGAAAACTATTAGGGTTTTACTTTTAAAGTATGGCCAAATTGTTTTAGCCTTGTAGCATATGCAATCAAGAACTTCAGCATTGTTAATTATCATTTTTGAATGAACAAAATTTGACACAGTTACCGTTTAGATTAGCTCTTCTAGCGCATCTCGGCGAGAAGAGCATCATGGCGAGCAGCCTGATCGGAGTAGGAAGAGCATGGTCAACAGTCTGGCTGAAGGATGTTTTGATTGTTCATCATCGGCCATCATGTTATTCCTACAAAACAGAGGAAAATGCAGTGGAGAGAAGAAAAATGTGGGGATTAATCTGTCCCACGGTGGCGCCAATATTCTGTGCCAATGGCTGGGAAAGAGGTCCTCCTCGAATGCAAGTGTTCGACTGGGCTTCAAAGAGGGCGGACGCTAGCGGCCAGAGCCTAGAACGGCGGGTGGTGGTACCTGAAAAGGCACTCCGACACTCAAGTCAGTAAATAGATCACTTGTGAGTATAAGTGAGTAAAGGAGAAAAAGCATACCTTGACCTAGGTTCACTAGGTGTATTTATAGGAAAGGATTGAGAGTGACTGGTAGGGTCAAGTTAATGAATCCCTATTCTTTAGCTGCGGTTACAGGTTCTTACTGCGGTTATGAATTTAATTCATTTCCGTTACTTGGCGGTTACAAGTTATTGTATTCCGTTACAGTTTGCATATTTAGTCACATGCATAAAGAGGTTGGTTTAGATGTTGGGCCAAGTTATGTTTTTTGGCCAAGCTGATGTGATTTTGGGCCAAGGTCTTACGGGCCATATCAAAAATGTTTCCAAAATAACGTGAAAGCACGGAAACAACAATTCTTTGTTTTCACAATTTTCATTTGGAAACTTTGGAAACACGGTGGCATGTATGTAATTATGTAAGACCCTTCTACTCTCATCACAGCCAAAAATAAAAAAGAACGCATTTTTTTGAAACCCATCACTCTTTATTCCTTTCTGTCGCCTCCATCTTCTCCATCATCTCAGTTCTTCTTCAATTGGCTTTTCTTTGTGCACCTCTATTCTCTCCATCTTCTCAGAGCTTCTTCATTTGATCATTCCTCTTTTCCTGCTGCATCCTATTGTACTGCCTCTTGTGACTATTCATTTTGATAAAAAAAAAATTATTCCATTTTTTTTGTTTTTTTACGGAATGATATTTTTTGGATTTTTATTTCTCCCCATTTTTTGTTTTTTGTTTTTTTTGTATTATTGTGCTGATTTTCTTTTAAAAGGGGTTAGGTTTTGTTTTACTTCCACTCCTGCTAATAGTTATAGTAACATTGTTAATATCTCTTTCCTTTATTGAGTCTCGTATTTAATCGTAGTTGATATTTATTAGCATAAAATGGAGGCAAAATCCAAAACTGAAGATAGCAAAAAATGGTCCAATGATAATACAAAGGCTTTTATCAGCATATTGTATGAGCGAATGAAGAATGGGCAGCTGCAATGTTCAACATTTAAAACAACTACTTGGAAAGAAATAAATAATGAACTGCTACAATTGTTGGGGATGATATGATCACAGATGAACTTGGCTTAAGGATAGACCAACAAGGCATGAATAATGGTGGTGCTCAAGCAAATCAAATGGTGCATGTGCGAGATACAATTGCAAATAAAATGTGGGCTAGTTATAACCATTGAGTATTACATGTACTTAATATATGACCCAAGTATATTGAACATAATCTGATTTTGGATGATTTGATAAGATTGTATTTTGGCGATTTTGTTAATAACTAGCTCAGAAAATTGCTTGCATTTTTATGGTAAAGTTCTAGTTTATTTATTAATTATATGAATTACATGAATTTTTTTTTGCCTAAACTACATGAAGTTTGAGAAGAGTAAAATGAATTTATGCATGAATATGACATTTTAAGAAGAGTGAATTTATATATGACATTATGCATGACTATTTGTTCATATAATATTAATTTTAAAGATTTTTAATATATTGAAAACAATTAAACCAAACATGTTTTCAGTGTTTTCAATTTTTTGGAAGTTGGAAACAATGATCAAAACAAACATATTTTCTAAAATCTGAAAATTTGAAAACAAAAACAGTTTTTAAAAAATGAAAATTGAAAATGAAAACAGAAAATATTTCTTCAAACCAAACACCACCTAAACTTGTGAAAATCACCAAAAATCATATACTTAACGAAAACTTACCAAACTTTGCAGATTTACTCTAGACATCCTAAATTTTCCAAAGAACTTAATTTCATGAATTTTCGAGAAGCGTAGAGTGAGTTACAGTCGTCTGAAGCTACTGTCATGTACTAAAACGTGGACAAAACATGTTTTTGGTAAAGTGACTTCAAGATCTTGTAACCACTACAACACTTATTGGAATTTCATCAAATCTGACACACATGCAAGTACTCAAAACAGTTTTAACACGAAATTATACCCAAAGACGATAGAGACAGACTTGATCGTTGTTCCGGTGAGTTCCGATGACACATGCAACAACTACAACTACAGCGACGGTGACAACATATCCTCTTCCTATGTTGCTTGAGATCGATGACAGTGGCGGAGTGAAACGATGGTAGTGGCAGTTCCGACATCAACAACAACAATAGCAGAGGCAACGCTCCTTCCTTTTCCTTCATCAACGGTTGCCGCTGTTGCTCCTCCTCTCTTCCTTCTCGGCGTCAAAGGTGGCGTGGTGGAGCTCTGGCGGCAGCGGCAGCAGGTCCTTCATCCCCCTCTCTCTCTCCCGGCAATCTCTTTCTCATGTGTCTCTCTCTCGTTCTCTCTTTTTCTCTCTCTCACTCTTTCTTCTTCTTTTTTTTGTTTCAGATGTGTGTTGTGTTGTGTAAGATAGAAAAATGAGTGAGTGTGTTGTGTGGGTCACATATATATAGAGTAGTGTAGGGTTAATGTAGGAAATGCAATAAAACCAAAGGGTAAAGAGTAATTTAAGGATTTTAAGAAACTTGGGGATCAAGTAAAGTATATAAGTGACATTCTTATATTTTTAAAATAAAAACCCTCAAATAAATCTTTTTCAGCAACATAAAATATTAGTTTTATAAATACAAATAAATATATTTAAAGTACTTATATAAATTAAACTTTTGAAATTATTTAAATAAATACTTCTTTATTAATAATATTAAAGTAACAACTCTAAATATTTTAGTATTCAAATTAAATCATATAAAGTTATTATTACTTTTTAATTACTAAAATAATTTGTTTCTACCAAAAGACTCATAATTAGTATATATATATATTCATTTCTTCAAGTAAGTAATATAAGGTGATTATTATTAAATAAAAATATTTATTTAAATCAAGAAAATACATAACAAATATATTTATATATGTTTAATCATAAATTTTCTTTAAACCAAAATACTTAAATATAAAGATAATACTTAGTTACTATAATATTAGAAGAAATCTTTTTATTTAATTAGATCATAATTTACCAAAACATTTAAATATAAATAAAATACTATTGCATAGATATAATTAATATTTATTTCAAACTAAATTTATCAAAATACTTACGTTATAAGTAAAATACTATTATTAGTTTAATTTATCATCTCGTTCAAATTACATATTATCAAAATTAATTGTAATTTTTTTAAGTAAAATAATATATATGTATAGTTTTCGAAATTAAAGTCTTAAATAAATAGTTTAGACCAAAACTAATGCATAATAACATTTTCAAAAAGACGGGATCTTACAGCTTTTATATAAAAATCCGTTTCTGTTCTCGTAAAAATCCAATTCAGTTTTTATATTTAAATCAGTTTTTGTTTTTCATGAAAATTCAATTTAGTTTTTCATCATCAACCGCAACAACAACAACAACAGCAAAAACAACGTAACAGCGGAGGAGGAGGAGAAAGAAAAAGAAGAAGAGAAAATGGAAGAAGACAAGGAAGAAGAAGAAGAAGATTATGAAGATGGTGGTGGCAGCAACGATTATGGCGGCGCAACAACAACGACGACAATAATGACGGCAATGGTGATGGCGACACAGTAGCAGGAAGAAGAATGAGGAGGAGGAGGAGTTGCAGATAAATTGAGAACAGGAAGCCGCGTGTTTTCACGGTGAATGTTGCGCGTGTAATGCATGCGCCAGGTGAGAGCGAGGAAAAATCACTTGATTGGACTTGGTTAGGATAAATGCTTATATGTGTAGAGGGATTGTTATTTTATTTATTATTTTATTTTATTAAACTAGTTCGACCAATATAATATATTAATATCGTTTGCACATATATATTTTATTTTGGGCTTTTAAAATGATGGGATTAAGTAACATTTGAGAAGGGAGTTATTTTTTTTTATTATGGAGTTAAGTAATATTTGAGGGGGCTAATTTTTTTTTTTTTTTTTGGAGAGGGGTAGGCTATTATTACTATATAATTTTTTTTTAACCAAAATGTATTATATGACCCTTCGCCCTGAAACTCTAGTTTTGTCTTTGATATTATTAAGAACTCTAATGCACAAAAAAAAATTACAAAAACTAATGCATTAATTATGAGATTTTTCTTTTTTTTTCCTAATAAATTAACTTTTCATTTATAAAAATTTTGAAAGTTTTATTATTTTATATATCATTTCTATATTTTGACAGATGAATTAGGTCTTGACAGAGCAAAATGAGAAGGACACTACACTAGCAGAATAAAAATATTAGAAATTTCGAGAATAAATAAAACTTGTTTGGGACTGAAGTATCTGATATAATTTTTGGCGGGCTCAGAATAATTTGAATAGATATATCCTACTTCAGTAACTTTTATGAGATTGATAATTTAATCTTTGAGAAAGTTCTCATCGGACAAATTCATTCCTAAATATGAAAATTACCAAATAGGTCTATGGACTTTTGCTTCCGTCGAACACGTCGAGTCCCTCCGTAAAAAACCACTTGATGCCGTTAGTGGACAATGACGAATCTATCTAACTTTAAAGTTATGATGGAGCAAATTACCAAATTGTTTAATATTCATTGCTCCTGTAGTCACTTCTAACAAAAGTAAATTTGGATATGGAGTCAATGTTGTAAATTCCACCTAAGGTGCTTTTCACTCCATTTGTTGCTACCTGTTTACTCTAACAATGATTGTTGCCTCTACTATTTTTGTTATAAATTAGTCATTCAAAAAAATAAGTGGCCATGACCCCTGCTTACTAAGCGTTTCATATTTTTCGAGAATAAAACACCGTCCTAGTCCTTGTTAATTCCAACCTCTGACCATCATTTTTGTCAAATAACCAAGTCCCTTCATCAACTTCACTGTCATCTCCAAACAGAAAATTCTTACATGGCACATTAGATTCTAACGTGTCCCTTAACTATTGTATTGGAACATATAGTCCCTCACCAAAATTTTCAATGGAGGCAAATAACCTCTTATGAAACCATAATTTCTTCTTGTTATTTCCCTTCCTCCTCTTCTTCTTATTTCTTTTACTCTTCTTCTTCTGTGAATGGAGTCATTTGCTAATTGACTATCGTTCTGTTCTAGATTTGTTCTTTATAATAGATGACGCACCCACTTTGGTCAGTTAAAAATTATCTAAAAAGCAAGTTTCTATCGTGAGTATAGTTCCAACCAACACGAAAGCGGGTGAATCGAGATTTAGAAAAGTGTCACACATTTGCAACCAAAAATACCGAGAATATTGAACTCAGGTTATTCTCCCTAGGAATTGAAAATTGTGACTTGCGAATGATTGTGAAAATATTGCTGTTGCAATGGTTATGAGTCGCAAACAAGAACAAAACAAGAGATAACTTGTTTGCAAGTAATAAAGGTGTTTGGTCTTGAGTTGAAGTATAATGTGTCCATATGATCACCACTAACCCCAATTATGAATGATTGTCACGTAAGGAATCAAACCCACTCTGTCAAATGGTCGAGTGGGGGGAATTCTATCAAATGGTCGAGTGGGGGGAATTAACCCGTTCAGCAAGTTCTAGGCTACTTACTAATGCAAAA
Source organism: Stylosanthes scabra (assembly GCA_036250425.1). Classification (NCBI taxonomy): domain Eukaryota; kingdom Viridiplantae; phylum Streptophyta; class Magnoliopsida; order Fabales; family Fabaceae; genus Stylosanthes; species Stylosanthes scabra. Next base: position 16,899 of record JASCZI010181612.1, read on the forward strand.
GACCAAGGTATTAATGAACGCGAATGATAAGAGCCGTTCTAGGTGTCACAAACAAGCTTAATTCGGAGTTCCCTTTCTTTTAAAAACAAAAAGGAATTGTTGTAGGGGAACCCGAATAGGTTATGAATGCGAACTAAGAACGTTCTTGTCAATAAAGATTGTCACAAGAGCTTGCAACCAGACTTAAAAATATCGAGTACGAGACTCGAATCGTTCTCCCTAGGAATTGAAATATTGGGGCTCACGAATGGTTGTGAACGTATCGGGGTTGCAATGGTTGAGTATCGGTAACAAGAACAAGAATAAGAAATAGCAAAAACTGATGATAATAAAGGTACTTGGTCTTGGGTTGAAGTATAATGTGTCCCTATGATCACCACTAATCCCAATTATGAATGGTTGTCACGTAAGGCACAAAACCCATTCTGTCAAACGGTCGAATGGGGGGAACTAACCCCATTCCGAACGTCCTATGCGTACACAATAACGTAGAATCAAGGTCTCAACAGAACTTGAGTAAATCCCGCGTCACTGGAAAGAACTCACCATGGTGAATTTTGCACCTAACTGAGTCTGTCTCATTTAAGGTTCTCCCGTTATTACCATTGGCATAGCGTCATCAGAACAATTTTAATTTCAGGCCTTAACCCATTCTTATCCTTAGGGATTAGTGGCTAAGATCATCCACACTTCAACCCATGACCAAGGCACAAGAACACTACTCTATAATTATGATAAACAAATTATCAAACACTTGGTGGGCATAATAGGTAAACATGGTGATTAGTAAGATAGAAAGCAAATAAAGATGATCAATGAAGTAAATAGGCAAGAGAATCCACAATTATCACTAAATGAACAAGAAAATAGCAATGAGTCATAAAGGAAAATAAAATTCAGCAAGATCAAAATAAGAACACAAGAACATAAAAACTAAAAATGAGAAACAAAGAAAGATATGAAGAAAGCAAGTAGAGATTGCATTAATTAAACAAGAGTAACAATTGAAAAGCAATTAAACACTACAATTAACTAAGAGTTTGGCTAGTAATGGCTGAAAATGGAAGTGGAAATTAAAGAACCTAAGAGAGAAAATGAGAGGTATGAAGAACACCCCCAAAAACTCTCTAAACTATTTTCCAAAACCAAAATTGATCCTAATGTGTGAGTATGCCTTGTGCTTCAGCTGTTCTCTCCCTATATAGGCTAAATTGGGCTTCAGAGAGGCAAGGCATTGGCCCTCAAATGCGAAATTTCAAATTTGTCCTTTATTAATGTGCATTCTGTGCAATGGTGCGTACGCACTTATAGAGCTGCGTACGCACCTCAGTCTGGGCAGCTTCCTCTTCATGAATCCTTGCTTCCAATGCTCTTCTTAGCCTTTTCCAAGTATTCTTCAATCCCTAAAGTCCTAAAATATGCTAGCAAAATCTCATTCTCAATCATCATCCATGGTTACAAAATCCAAATCTCATTTTCAATCATCAAAATTAAATGGACAATTGAAAACATATTAATCACCCAAAATTTGCACTGCATAGATTTTCTAGCCCCAATGCCAGTTTGAAGGAACCATTCTATTTTTTTTTTCTGATTAACTTCTCCAATCATTGATTATAAAAAATTAACTCAAAGAAATTCTTGAATTTTACTTTCCTTAATTCTGATATTATATATATATATATATATATATATATATATATATATATATATATATATGTGTGTGTGTGTGTGT
>JASCZI010181612.1:18737-28961 GCA_036250425.1 Stylosanthes scabra
TAGAAAATAAAAGACAAAAGTTATCTAAGAAGGAAGAGATAACAACCTACATCAAAGGTTGGTGGCGAGAGACTGATGATGGAGGAAGGTGGTGAGAGATGGTAGAGGATGGTGAGGGAAAATGAACTAGAAAACAGCCATGGTCATAGAGAAGAATATAGGGACAAGATGAAGAAGTGGACTTGAGTAATTTCTCATTTTACCCATTTAATTTTGCTTTGCTTTTCTTTTCTTTATTTAAAAATATAGTTTTAACTCTAATTTTCAACCTCTACAGTTTTATCCAAGTCACATGTTTCATAGTGTCATGATAGACCTAAATTATGACACGTGTGATCTCACTCTTTTTAACGAAAATGGAGCTTCGTTGATGGAAGGGTATAATTATATTACCAGACGAAAAATTGTGCGTACAAGTGTCTTATTAAAAAATTCAGATATATTTTTGTTCGGCATGTGAAAATTGATGAGTACATTTGTCTATCCTTTCAAAATATATGTATTTTATAAACTAAAAGGGTAAATTTATCTTAAAAAATTACTTTGTGTAGAAAAAAACTATTTTAAAATAATTGTGAATCTTGAGGACAAAATTAATAACAAAAAACCTAAAGCAAGGATTTGATTTTAAGCTGTAATCTTGCGAACCAGAAGAGCACTAAACAGCTAACCCTAAAACTAACATATAGTCATTTTGAAAATTTTTTTAAATAAAATATCAAAATTACCGTTTGAAAGATTTGAGCGCTGACAAACTATTCATGAATGAAGGAAAGTAATTTTTTATCATGAAAAATGAGCTCCGTTAGTTAAAGCTATCTAAACATTATTAATTAATGTGACAGTTGACACTTCTAGTTAATATTATTTGGGTATATTTAACAAACAAATCACATCTTTCATGAATAGAAAATTATTTTTCGTTTCATTTATGTCGACGTCTAAATTTTTCATAGATAGTTTTGTTTTATTATTTTTTTTGTGTGGGGTAATACCATATGAGCTACGGCTAACAGCAATATTTTAAAATGTTTAATTACTAATTTACCATAGAATGAAAATTGAAAATTTCAAAAAAAAAAAAAAAAAGTAAAAAATCCTGCAACCATTCTTCCAAACGTGGCCTGAGTTCCATCGCCAACAACAATCAAACTTTCACTCCCATATTCAGCGGCAGTAACTTGCAGCTGCAACAAGAATAGTATTACTCACCATTATTCTCGAGGGCCGCATCGCGGAGTTCGTGACGGATCGACGAATGGCAGTGAAGCCATAATCGCGACTGCACAGGAAGGAAGAAGACAAATCGCGACGGAAGAGAGAGCCCTTTGCGTGTCTCCGGTGGGTTCACTATCGTTGAGGGCGGCGGTTTCTCTAATCCGCTCTCGTCGGAACCAAACCGAACAAGGTTTCTCCCTGTATGTTAATATTTTGCCCCTTAAGAAATATTCGTATTATAATTATAATTATATTAAATACAAAAAAAAAAAAACGGTTATTTATATTTTTCCTGGCTGTTGACAATTGAGATTGAGTTGACTCTAGGATTGACCGGTGGCTGGCAGTCGATGAGACTGAGTAGGAGAAGTTGCAGATGGCGAAATTTTTCTGCGATTTTCGGATCCTTCTCTTAATTGCAGCTGGCGTCTTCATCTACATCCAGGTTCTTCCTCTTCCTGTTCCTCTAACCCTAACTATACCTCCTTGTTTTACATCTATGGTGATGTAACATGTAGTTTCCATTTGTTCAGATGAGGCTTTTTGCAACACAATCAGAGTATGCCGATCGCCTCGCCGCTGCTGTAATTGCACTTCACCATGTTTTCATGTTAATCTATGTTTTTATATAGTATCAGTATTTGGTGGATCATTGATATCAGTGTTTGTCCTTTGTTGCATAGGTTGAAGCTGAAAATACTTGTACAAGTCAAATGCGATCGCTGATCGATCAGATTAGCTTGCAACAAGGACGAATTCTGGCCCTAGAAGGTTCCATATATTTCTATATGTGTTATATAATATTAATGATGGAGTATTTTGTTAAGATTAGCTGCTGTTGCATAAATATGTTAGCTACATTCAGTGTTGTCCACTGTTACCGAGGTTAAGTATGTAAATGGGTGTATTAAAATATCTCAATCTAACTAAAGAAAATGTTAATAGACACAACCACATGCCTCTAGCTATAGTGAATATCTGATGTTGAAACGATTGGTTTCTTATAATTCATATGCAATCGACTTAGAAGAACCAGTGTTTCTTGTTCTCTGAAATTGGAGAGCCAACTGTGATTACATAGTTTCCTTTTCATCTAAGAAAATGGCCAAAATAACTGCCTAATGCAGTTGTCGCAAGGTATTTACAAAATTAGTCAGATACCAATCATTCTAATATTGAAAACGAAACAAAAGGTATCTATCACATTTAAAATATAAAATTATATAAAGGTGAGTTTATGCTCATTTTCCATTTTTTGTTCTTGGGTTCTTTCAGAAGAGCGGAAGCGCCGAGATCAAGAATGTGGACAGATGAAGTCTCTTGTTCAAGATTTTGAAAGTATGTTATGATCAATAATAAGTTCCTCCCCCTCCCTTACTGCTTGTTCATTTCATTCTGTTCAAAATTTAGTCATTAGCATCACATTGTCGTTGTTGGTTTAACAAGTATAGAGTATTTTGGTCCTATTTTCTTTGAACACATGAGATGATTGTTATTCCGAGTAAATTTCTAATACAAGAAAGCAAGACATTTCTCCCTTTCGGAAGTGAGCTCACCTTGTTCTCTTTCTTGGTTGTGTAGTGTGTTTTTGAACTCTTTCAATTGTGAAAGTGAGCTTTATTGAGGAATATGAATGCTATTATAGAAGCCAAGTGAATTAAAATTTCTGAAGTAGTACTCGTTATTCTCAGTGCTACCCTCTTGTTTTGAAATGGAAATTTTGTTTCAATGTTTTTGATAGATTGGAGAAAAATAAATTTCAGCAATCTAACTTTCCTGAAGATTTAATTTTATTATCAAATTATGTGTGGGGATGTGGACAGAAGTAACTATTTTTCTTTTTCGGCACATTGGGGAGGAAAAACTCCCTGAGAATCAGCAACTAATCTGGGAAAAATGTGAGCAGTTAGCAAACAAATGACAGGATAATATAGATAATACCAACTAGTTGGATAAGACTTAGGTGTTGATGTTGTAACATTCACCATAGGTTAGATGTCAACACACTATGACATATTGCTTTACTCTTACACAATTTAAAGAGTGTGCAACTTGAACCTAAACTTCGTGTTCTGTTCTCACTCCACCAAAACAATTTCTATCTTTTAGTTAATGCCTCCAAGGAGTTTTTGATCTTTTTATTTTTATGAAAGATCTTTCAAAACTGTGACTGAGCCTTCTCATTATATTCTTGGATTGCTTCCCATCTCCCATTTGATGATTCTTTCACCACATTTCAGATTACATTCCTTTGATCAAGTGTTCTTGCACCTTGTCTTTAATCCGTGGTGAAAGTGACAATGCTCAAGGGATACCAGTTAGGGCTTGTCTTCCCTTGTTTCTCAAAAGAAGATAAATATACTTTGAAATCTCCCATAACATAACAAACCATGGTTCTTGTGAATGATCAGCTATTGTACATAATTTCCTCCAAAGCTTATCTCTACTTGCTATTGGAATGTGTTGATAGACATGAAGAGATAAGAAGTATCTCCTCACTCATTGGACTTTAGCATGGATAAAACAGCAATATATGTTTTGACTTTTGATATTCAATTTGAAGGACCTATATCTCAAAGCACTGAGAAACTGCACTTGTACAACTACCATGAAAACCAATTCTTTTACGGAAAGCGATTCATTTTTGTTTAATAAGGAACTACAATGTCAATCCTATGTTGCTAATCAGATCACATGACAGGAAAAACCTAGGCTCTTTCCTTCCTAAAATTCATTGAAAAAGAGTTCATCAATTGAAGGGGCATCAATTAATTACCCCATTGCCCTTCCACTGGAAATTGCCCTGTCCTGTTATTCACCACTCCAACAAAGTTGCTAGGTTTTAAGCTCATGTAGAATTACAATTGTTTAATTGATAATATCATGCCTAATTTTTTATTTTAAGTAATATTATGGATATTTCTTTTTTGTTCTGTGGCATATCTTGGAATTTAACTTCCTGTAAATAAAAATTCCAGAAAAGGACGTCCAGCGGCTGATCAACAAAGTTCAGGTTGAGTGGAAATGTCTACTTGAGTTTTCTATCTCATTTTATTGAGTTTGGTGTGTGATTTTCTTTCTGAATTGTTTAGGTTCCAGTGGCGGCTGTTGTGATCATGGCATGTAATCGTGCTGATTATCTAGAGAGGACTATCAAATCTGTGTTGAAGTATGCATCATATTTCAACAGATTTACTCATCTTTTATACTTGATTATACCAGTATTTATTTGACCCGCTGGTCATGATCTATGTTTTCTACAGATACCAAAAACCAATTTCTTCAAGATATCCTCTATTTGTATCTCAGGTATTCTTCGCTTGGCTTTCTGCATTTCTCAGGGGTTTTTGTTGTAATTACAACTGAATTTGTTAATCTTCTTCATTATTTTTTAAATTGAACATACTGTTGATCATAATTTCATAATCCTTTATTTTTGTTTAGGATGGATCAAATCCTGATGTTAGAAGCAAGGCATTGAGCTATGATCAGTTGTCATATATTCAGGTATATATATATATATATATATATATATATATATTTACAGAAATGATAGTCAACTGCATTGTGATGTTTATGAGAATCCTCAGTTTGTTTGTATATTCTTACTTTAATGGGAAATTACTTATATTTTGTGCTTATTTTGTAATTGTATATAAATGATAGTCAACTGCATTGTGATGTTTGTGATCTAGTTATTGTTGATTATTTTAAAATTCATGATTAAGTGATTAACTAAGAAAAAATAAAGTAAATAGCTACTCAGCATATGAGAGAAAGAAGATGTTATTCTTATAGTCTCATGTGATATATCTTAATCTTACTTGAGAGGAATACTAGCATCTATTTATAATAATAGTAAAACCCTAATACTAACAAGGAAACAATGATAAATATCAATTCTAATCCTAAGAGCTAGTATTTGATACTCTTTGATACGATATGATTCTATCCTGATTTCTAACAGATTAGTTCCTTACTGATTGTAACTGTACTATAAATTAAGAGATCAGTGTGGAGGCTATGATAAACAATTCTCTGAAAGTTGTTGATGTTAAATTTACCACTGAGAACTTAATGCATCTCCAAGTTATGTACTTTTAGACTGTATCAGTGCCACAGTTTTTTGTGCGTATTTTTTTTTACCGTCATGCTAAGGGTAATTGGTAAGGATACTACGGATGGAATGTTTTGATAGAAAATGAAACGTATATGTTAAGTATTTTAAGTTTTTGTTACATTCAATGCATAATTTTCTTCTTTTACTCTCATAGCCAATGCCCTTAGGGTACTGTTTTGTTAAATCCTTTTTTTTTTTGGGTTAAATCTATTGCAACCTTAGAATAAAAAGAAGCTATAAGTTACTAATTTGTCTTGGTTGATTGATTAGAAAATGAAATACTGAAGATTTTGAATTTGGAATTACTCATATAACCATGTTTGGACTCTGAAAGAGTCCTACCCTTACATTAGGATGATTCCTTTCCAAATTTGGTGGTATGGAGTGCTGTGCCAGATATTTAAAACCAATCTCATTCCTTATTAAATTATCCAGGATACAATCACATTTCCATTTCTGAAATTGTCTCCGACAGAATGTCACTTTGTCTGGCAGAACGCAGTTTCACTGTGATCTTTTAGGCTCCCACTAGACACCAAACTAATAGTACATCTTTGTTCAGAATAAGGAAGATATATACAGTTCATTCAAACTCTATGTTTACCATTAAGATAGAAATCAACTTACACACTCCAGAGGTCAGACTCAACAATCATTTATATCATATAATTCTTCTAATAAAATTTGAATTTCAAATAAAGGTAGGGTGGACCTATCCATTGTTCATGTTTGAAGCCCAAAGGGCTGTTGCATGTGGGGAGTGTTTAATTGAAACCAATCTTTTGCAGTTGTGCTGTTATCAAAGAACTCAAGCCCTTTTGGAGAAATTTTCCATGCATGATGTGATAGCAAATTATTTCTGTATTTTATGATTGATGATGGTACTAGGAAAGAATTATGAAAGATTTAGGTAATTTATTTGGAATATTAATGGTTAACTGTGAAGATTGAGATATGCATTCAAGTGATATTATTAGAAACCACTGGAATTATCTCTCTGTAAAGATCTTTTATTGTGAGGAAAGGAAGACTTGACAAGGATGAAATTACTTGGATCTCAATTATTTGTGATTACATAGCTACATAAAATTTTTATGATAAGGAACCAAGCTTTCTTTATTAACAGTAATTTGATTCAGCACTTAGATTTTAAACCAGTTCAAACTGAAAGACCAGGGGAGTTAATTGCTTACTACAAGATTGCACGTAAGAAAATTTTCTGTGCTCTGTCTCTTCTGTTTTATGTTCTCTACTTGCTGAGATTATTCCACAAAAATTCTACATCTTATTTTTTACTTTTTGCCTTTATCAGGCCATTACAAGTGGGCTCTAGATCAGCTGTTTTACAATCATAACTTTAGCCGAGTAATCATTCTTGAAGGTGAAAAGGGCCATCTTTGTCACAACTTTTTCTATCTTCCTTTCCTTTTTCGTAATTGGTAAGAACATATGAAACCTGATTGGGTATCTTTTTCTAATATCAGATGACATGGAAATAGCGCCTGATTTCTTTGATTATTTTGAAGCTGCAGCTGCTCTCCTTGACAAGGATAAGTATGAATCTAAGAAGAATCAAATGATGGATTTATTTTACTTTGATTTACTATATATATATATATATATATTTTTTTTTTTAAGTCAGCAGAAGCTTTTTATAGATAGTGTTATCTATTCTAGGTCAATTATGGCTGTTTCCTCATGGAATGACAATGGACAGAAGCAGTTTGTTCATGATCCATGTAAGTGTGATCAGTTTTATGTGTCTCTACATCATTTATAATACCCATATGGAAAACTGAATTTCAAAACTTTACCTATTTGGTTATCATGATAGGACAAAATAAGCATGATGACTACTGATCCTAATTAAATAAGGTTAAATTAGTGAATTAAAGATAAATGATATAAGATTGTTTCCTCAGTCAGATGACTAAACTAATTCACAATATATTCTAAAGAGATCATAAGGCTACAAATATATTCTGATTTCTATAGATATGATAAGAAATCCTATGACCATGGTTATGTTGTGTTGCGGTTGTCAAAGGGTGATTACAGTTGGCTGACACAGATGCAATCAGTGGTGCCTCAACTCTGATGCTGTGCCTGCATTGCAATGTTCAATTAAAACATTGCTCAAGATATTTCAATAATTGCTATTACTATTCTGATGACTTCTTACTTGATCTAATCTTCAGATGAACTTTATCGGTCAGACTTCTTTCCTGGGCTAGGATGGATGCTGGCCAGATCTACATGGGATGAACTGTCACCAAAATGGCCAAAGGCATATCCTTAATATTTCAGTAGTTATTATTTTTTTCTGCTATATTAATATTTTAAATTTGGATTTTGGAGCATTTCAGAGAAGGAAATCTTAGTCAATTTTCCATCATGAAGTAATAACCGTTCTTTTTTCATGCCTTTTCTGTATAATGCATATCCAGAATCCAGATCAAGTGTAATCTTTTTTATCTGGAAACTGTTTTTGTCATTGGTTCTTTAGTTACAATAATGTCATCTATGAATTTGGCATTTTCTTTGACAAAATTTTACTTACTGGGATGACTGGTTGAGGCTAAAAGAGAATCACAAAGGACGACAATTTATCCGACCGGAAGTATGCAGAACATATAACTTCGGTGAGCATGTAAGTTTGCTAATTGTACTTCGAGGATTTAGCTTTTCTATTAAGTGGTCTTAGGCTGAAGCTTGTAAAAAGCTTTCAGACTTCTATTTATGAATTCACAAATTCCAGGATATTCATGTTGACATGTATGTTATAAAAAACAATTTTAGGGCCTATCTTAGTAAATAGATTATTTAAGCCCTAAAAGAAACTTTTTAGTAGTAGTTATGGATAAATTATTAAAAATTAAAATCAAGAAATGCTTATTTTGTGTATCTTAAGAGGTTGTTTACAAAACTTGATATTATGACTTCTCAAACAAAATAAAATAAAATGAAATGAAAAAGAAACATTAACAGTTGCTTTTCTAGGAAGGGGTGAACTATATTCATGGCAAAAATGACAAAATATCAAGAATGTGTCTTTAACTTATAAAATGTTGAAAACAGTGAAAATGTCTTGGTATCTTTCCATGTTACTACCACCTTTGTATTATTGTGAAGGCAGTGCAAAACGTCTCATATACTTGCACCTTATGTGTTGATACACTTTCTAACTGTTGTGTTTTTCATAGGGTTCTAGTTTGGGACAGTTTTTTAAGCAATATCTTGAGCCAATCAAGCTGAACGATGTCCAGGTATACATGTTTTTATGGAAAATAGTCTTAAGAACATGTTTATCACAGTATATTTATTACCTTTTTACCTTCGTATTGTTGGTAGGTTGATTGGAAGTCGAGGGACTTGCGCTATTTACTGGAGGTGAGATACTGCTTTTCGTTCATGAATGCGAATTTTGAAGGAATGCTGTTCTTCTTTGTGAATTTTTTTTCCCCTTTTCAGGACAAATACACCCAGCACTTTGCTAACATTGTTGCCAAAGCTAAACCAGTTTCCGGAAACAACGTGCTTCAAGAGACAAATAATATAGATGGCGATGTGCGTATCAAGTATAGAGACCAATCAGAGTTCGAATACATCGCTGGTCAATTTGGTATATTTCAAGAGTGGAAGGTAATTCAACTGAATTTTTTTCCCTTAACTGAGAAAAGGGGAAGGCTTTTTGATTTTGAGAATTTTTACTCTCACTTCCAGGATGGTGTGCCCAGGACAGCATACAAAGGAGTAGTCGTTTTCAGATATCCATCCTCATCCGCTAGGCGAGTATTCCTTGTTTCTCCTGAATCTTTGAAGCAACTCCGAATTAAAGATTCTTAGATGAGAGTACGAGAGACTAGTCATTTTTCCGAATATCAACAGTAGTGTTGGAGAGTAATTGATACTGAGCTTTAAAATGACGCGCACTCATCGATGTCAAAATCCACGGATCTGAAAGTGAATACATTATGTGTGTGTGCACAATCCCATGTATCTTGTAAGATATTTTATTTAAACTATTAGGTGCTCGTTGCTCCCACACAGATGCGTTGAATGGCCATTTTTGGTTGTCTTGCTCAACATTATTGGCCTCAAGAATATTGAATTTATATCTCTCGTGGCTATTGAAAAGCATGTATTGTACTGGTTATGATTGTTAGTATTATACAATTGAATAAACATTAAATTTGATGTATGAGCAAGGAAATCTTCATAGAAAGCAAAAAATTGCTGCTTTATATCAAACAATTGCTTCTATTGATATACCAGAAGCTCTATTAGTCTCACTTATCACATGGAAGTTCCAATATTTGTTTATTTAGTTGATATTTGTCTCAGTTACATACCAAACAGTTGCTTCTACAACTTAATCGATATGGTATGTGTTTGTGTAAAAGTAAATCAATTGACTTCCAAAAGATTAAAAGAACGTGTGGTCCGAAACCCTACCTATTTATAAAATGGTTATCCATAAAAAATTAAAAACTAAAGGCAGAAAATATGAGGGAGTAAGAATAGTGGTGAAAATTGATTTTTGATGTATGTGAATATTAAAGATTTTCAAGCATTTTGTCTGCATTTTTACTATTTCTTTTTACCTAGCATTACTGCTGCTAAACTAATGTATTTGAAGACTAACAGTACTTTATATGGTAGGTCGACTTAAGGTGTACATTGAAGGCAAACTCCCTTAGCAACAATATTAAAAAGAAGAATGTACAGAGCATGCATAGGAGACAAAATGAATATGGTTTGAGCATGGGAAAGAGAACATGAACATTGTTGTGGAGAGAGAGTGAGTACATGGAAATAGAGTGAGTACTTCTTCTTTCTTTCTTTTTTTTTTTTTTTTTTTTTTTTTTTTTTTTTTTTTAAATTTT
>JASCZI010181612.1:29055-42854 GCA_036250425.1 Stylosanthes scabra
GGGATTGAAATAAATTGTCATTAAAACAATTTAGAGGAAGAGCTTTGGTACAAACATCTAATGACTAGGGTTTCTTGAAGAGATTGGTAGCAAACAACTTTATTTCATTTTTTTTTTCAATTACATTGTTCATCAGATATTGCATTTAGAGATATGTGGATGGCACTTTAGCTGTTAGAAACACGATGCAGTGCATGCATATATATATATATATGAAACATTTAGGTCTTTAAAGAAATTGACGATACATTTAGGTCTTCAATTACTGAGTTTTGGCAGGCAAAGTTGTACTCCAGCTCTGCAGACATAAAAATTGTTCTACTTTTTTTTATCTTTCAATATATTAAAGGGTGACAAGAAAGAAGCAAGAGCCCGTGATAGATTGACGAGTGTCCAGGCATCCCTAGTCAACTGAACCCAAAAATATGAAGTGAAATAAACTTTTCCAACAAATGCATTAAAGACTTTAATTTCAGCATGAAAGCATTGTTATGTGGTTGACTCATGAATATCAGTAACATTCAAATACAATAGTCAACCAACCAAATGCTTATATGATTTGGAACTACCAAGTCCTGAATCTTGGTACAGATTCTCATATTCATGATTCAACCTTGGAATCGAAGATGGCTTTACTAGAATCTTGACAGTATTTTCGTTGAGACATGTTGATGAGGTTTTGAGTGAGCAACTTCCATACCAAAAAAATATTTTAATAAGCCTAAAGGGAAAATACATAAAATCAATATTTTTCTAACCAACAAATCAGCCAACAAAAAATTAGAACATCCGTAATCATTGTTTATAGAACGTCCACAATGAAAGTCATAGAGCATTCAAAACCTAAAGCAACTAACAGTAGCCAATTTTGTATTTTTAGAAACAGAACATCTGAAACCTAAAGAAATATAACATCCAATTTAAGTTATTGGCTGATGTTGTCTGAATTTTTATTGATTACTTAGCATTAGCATTGTTGAAGCATAAATCCTTGATGTGAAATTTTGAATCAAGATCTTTTAGATATTGCATTGTCAATCACTACCATATCATCAACATAAACAAACAAAAATGTAAAGTTACCTCTATCAACTTTAATGAATAAATTGTGATCCATATGTTTCCTTATATCCCATGATGCTAGGACAAAGCAAAGACATTTGATGGTTTTACTAGACCTTGAGAAAAGGAAGTTTAAATCAAAGTGTTTTCAAACCTAAAAACTTTAGGCTAACTTTTCTGCAACTTAACTGATATAGGAGATTTTTTAAGTTTAGTCTCTTAGCGGCTAGCAAAGATAAAAATAGACAAAGGAAATAATATTCACACAAGCATGTATCCTGGTTCGGCCACAATTGGGTTAACCAACTTTGTTTGTCATTGTCAATAATCAAAGAATGCTTCTAATCTCAACTGCATTCGTACGATAGTCAACTGGATTGCCTAAGACTAAGTAGTGACTTGAGGAGCATACAACATTGATTTGTTTTGGTGTGGCAATGCCATGTACACAATTTCCATCGTCTCACCATGCAAGCTTGTGCATTGTACGTTGATGTTAATTTGATGTATATTCGAGCTATTGATTGAAGCCGAAGCAAATAAGATCCAAATAGTAGCTATTCTTACTATGAAAAAAAAAAAAGCATGAGAAAATCAACCCCTTCCACTTAAGCATAACATTTCGCTACCAATCTCGCCCTGTATCACTCTATGGAGCCATTAGATTGTTGTTTGATACGATAAGCCTCTTTGCGCTCTATGAGTACATCAATAGGAACATCAACCGAGGACTAGGTTCTATTCAAATCTAGCACCTCAATCTCTACTCTCATATATAGCTTCACACAAACAAAGATGAGTGTTGTGTCTTGAAAAATTTGAGGGTTTTGTTTAGTAGACATTGACATAAGGTACTAATTATGGGATGGAATATGAAAATAAAGAAGCACATATGAGATAAGGTGCGTACACTTCAAAGACGAGAGCAATTGGTTTGAATTTTTTATTCCAAAATCTCCACTATATAAAGATCCAATAGTAATAATATCTCTGTATGACAAGTGTCAAGCCTTTAGAAGTCTGACACAAATTCTTCGTACTCAAGTGAATTGACGCATGTCGTCACCTCAGCGCTTTCCATGGATGCACCACTAAATGAATGACCATATAACGTATTAAGCTCAGCATGGCGTCGAATTTGAAAGATCAATTAGAAAATAATCTATACACTGCTCTTTTTACCTTCTATTCCTCCCACCACACACACAAAAACTTCATCAGAGATCACTTCACTTTTCACAAGCAAGGAGAAAAATGGCAAGAACGGAGCACTTTCTGGCGGACGAGAAGGGGACAATGTCGGCAGCAAGGAGTGCCGCCGCACCGCCGTCCAATTGGTGAGGAGAGAGAAGCTCAATGCAGCAGAGCGAGAGAAAAAGAAATTGCAGGAAACACTTCTCACTGTGTCTAAACAGCTTCACACTACCAAGAAAAAGAAATTCGAAGAAGAAGATGAAAATAAAGATAATGAAGAAGAAGATGACGTCATCGAGCTCGTGATTGTTCCCCCTCCGTTTCGCCCGCCGCGAGCACCGCCAGGGTCACGGCGCTGGATTTGAAAGATCAATTAAAAAATAATTTATACAGTGCTCTTTTCACGGCCAGGGTCACATTGACGTTGCTAACATATGGCAATGGATGAGTTATTCTTTATTGCTTTATATCCTAATAGTGCCGTTTACCACCGCGATAACGGAGTGTGGTTCCGTGCAATTCACCCATGTTTTTTCAACATCAAGTAGTTTGAACATTTCAGGAGGTGATGCTATTCAATTTTGGAGGTTCATTAGAGATATTAAGAAGGTGGGCTACTGATTCATATTGCCACAGCCAAACCGTAGACATGTGCACCTGCTTGTGTGGCTAAAGAAGGACGAGCATGTTCATCATACTTTTGAATGTCACCGGCGACTAATGCCACAACATGTGATGGAATTTTTAGTTGAGGTGGTCGAAGCTAGTAATTCGAACAGCTCATATTCCAATATGCTGGTTGGCCCACCTGTGGCAAGCATGCTAGTTCGTGTAGCGGAATCGAATGTTGCAGACATGGAGGCAGGTGGTGGGATGTTTGAATCGGATTCGGACTATGTTGGTAACTCTAATTCTTCAAGATATGAGAGATGTGAGTGTGGATTTTGGATTGTGGTAAGAATGAGAGCTTTGAGCTCTTTATATAGAGGTGATGAGGTATTCGTGAAACAAGTCCCACTCACAGAGGAAGCAGGCCAATTTGGACCCAGTCCCGTTGACAAAGAATGCGGGCTAGGTTAAAGTCAGTCCCGCTGTTAAAGAAGGCATGACTGGGTTCAAATGATTTAACCCAATCCCGCTATCACTGAACGGGTATTGGGTTTTTTTTTTTGCTCGTTTGCGGTGTAGACTGGACTGGTAATAGAACATAAATTGATAAATTTTTAAAATTTTGTTTATTTTATTAAATAAAATATTTCTTTTATTTAAATAAAAATTCTTCCGAATTAATTTCTTAATAATTAAGTTTCTTTGCGGTTAAGCTTTTTCTCAAATTGAAACTAATACTTCCTCATTAATCTTCTTTTTAAAGTTTTAAACAAAAATTTTAATTTTAAGATAGAAAAAGTAGAATGTTACACACTCTCGATCAAAACAAGCAGACGATACATTTCTAAATGATACAAACAAATAGAAGAAATATATTTTGAGCAAGCTGAAGGATATGAAATTTCTAGAAAAAAAAAAGTTTACAAATATAAAAATTTTTGTACCTGTCAAAACAAGCACCAAGTTCATGATACAAAAATATTAATTTTTATTTAATTGAAAATTGTTTCAGAATAATCCATTTATAAACATAAGTACTTTCTGATGACATTGTTTTGTTATTTTCTAAAAAATTTTAGAAATTATTTTTGTCTGATATATTGGTTTCTGAGTATTTTTTAATCAAATTTTATTATAATACAATTGAATCTTAAAAAATTTTATAAAACAAATTAATCTCCTTTAAAATAACAAAATGACTCATTCGTAATAAGGAAATAAGTATCTAAGACTTTATAAAACAAAAATAAGTTAAAAATCAAAATGTCTCGCCTGAAATTTCTTAAAAATCAATTTGAGTTTCTATTCAAATTTAATAAAGTGGGACACGCTAAAATAAGTAAACCAAGATTCTATCAACATTTTAATAACCACCACTTCCTTCTATCATCTCCACCGCTTCTTGTTTCTTCTCCTGGTTCCCTTTTCTTTTGTGCTTTTTTCATTTCTATTTTTTAGTTGTAGTTTCGATTTGAATTTGAGATCCACGTCTAAATCTGCAATAACCTCTTGTATGGTTCCTTCCTTTTTGTGGTGCTTTCTTATTATCTTTGTAGTAGATCTAATTACAATGATATAGAAAAATTGCTGTGGAGATATGAGGTTTTTGGAAGAAAAGCTTCAGATATAAAGATTTTTTAATTTATGTGAAGAAGATGAAGATGTATCTAAATGTGTTACAACACGTATGTGTTTTCAAAGAAACAAAAGGAATTTCGATGTATCCTTATTTTTACCATTTAAAATTCTCTATACTCAAAGGTTGTGCCATCTCTTATACCATAATTCAATATATATAATATTTTTCTTTATTTTTTCAGTGTAAGATTGATATCTTCTGCTATAAGTGCCGTTTGACATTCTTCGATTAAGTTCATGTTTCACTTGTAAAAAAGAAAATAAATCCTTTCAATGTCTTAGCTTTGAGTTTCTGACCGAAAAATTAAATAAAAGATTACACAGGACATGACACACTTTCATGGTCGCTTCCATGGTTGTTGAAAAAAATTTAATATAGCAATATAGCATTGAACAAGAAGCTAGACACTTGAAAACTTTAATCATTCAAATCGACCTTTACCCTGAAATTTGATCATTGAATTAGTTCAATCGTAAATCGAACACTCAAACTCAAAGCAAACCCACTTCACAAGACTGCTACTTGGGGACAAATATTTTAATATTTTCATATATATTTTGAAAAAATGATAAGTGTTTGATTTCTTTTAACTCAAAATTTTGACTGATTAAAAATATAAAAAGATTTCGCTTTTTTAAAGTTCGATAAATCTAAGTCCCTCTGAGGAATGTACTCTGCCTCACTTATTTTAGATGGGGCCTTATATGTGTCACGTTTTAAAAATTCAGGAACGCATTTTTTTCAATTAATCAGAAACTTATTTGTTTTCATGTTAACAAATTAGGGACGACTTATTTGTCTTTTTCTATATTTTTATAAAAAATGCCGAGTTAACAAAATAATAATAATAATAATAATAAGATACCAAATTAATCATTATATATTTTGTGTATAAATATTTGTATACTTTGAGTGTCTATTGTAACATATATTTAATATATGATATGATGATTACAGCTCGACATTAATTTGCAAATATATCTAATTAAAGTAACTAAAGTAGCTAGAACCTCACCAGAGTGTTTATTGCGGCCGTCTTCTCTGACTTAGTTTGTATATACAAATTAAATAAAGAATTGTAGCATATACGTACACCCTTCTACGTATTTTATTTTTTATACAAATTAAATATATTTATTAACCAACTAAGAGGAATAAGAGATTTTGTTATCATGTAAGAAATTCGAAGTCTAGATTATATTGTGGTAATTAAAATCTATTTTTCTAATTTTCTGAACATTCTTTTTATATTTTTATTTTAAAAAAAATGAGCCTAAGTTGATAAGATATTTGAGATAATAATAATATTATTAAATTAACTTTATTTAAAATTAAAAAATAAATTAATTTTATAAATTTATCTTTACATGTACATAATTATTAAGTTTCTTTATGTCGTCAACCTCTTAATTTATTGATGAAAAAAAATTGTTACATATACACTAAAATTCAACTATTAAATTAATTGCTATATATTTATGTATATATACATATTAATTCTTACATTTTTTCAACTAAATAATTAACTATTAAAATAATTAAACTTTCACAATAGAATAATCAAATATAAAATAGATTAATAATCAAATTTAATTACAGTAATATAATAAAAATAAATTATAAAATAGCAAATACACGTTTCTATATACGATAATAATAAACCAGTAATTGATTTTTATATAAACGTGAATCGTGATTGTTTATTTAATTTTTTTTTTTTGGTGTTTATGATTGTTTATTTATTTGAATTAGTAGGACCTCGTGGTTGCAAGTCAACATATATAAATATATATACCTCTAATAATTGATTTTTCTTTAATTATTATATATATTTATATCTTGTCACCCAAAGAAATATAGTTATGTCTCTATCTGGAATTTTCTTATACACAATATTTGTATAATGGTAGGACATAAGGAACAAGTAATCGAAGGAAGTCTTTAGTCAAAAAAAAAAAAAAAATCGAAGGAAGTCTTCAACAAAAAAAAAAAGTAATCGAAGGAAGTGAGAAGATAGCTGATATCTCAGCCGAAATAGAGAAGAACAATTCTGAGAACAGAGAGAGATTCTGGTGATGAATTTCTCAAAATGAATAAATGAGAATCGTCAGAAGAATTTACACTAGCTGTACACTATATATAGATTTATAAATTGGGAAAGGAATAAATATCAGCTAACTAACCTGCCTAACAATTGTTATTCGAAAAAAGAAAATAATAATAATGATTGATGCTCTAAAAAAATAGTTCACTTGTTGTTCGAGAAAATAAAAAATAAGTTGTTATGGATGATCGATTTTCCATGTAATTCACTCGAAAAAGTTAACTTAGAAAATTTTGATAAAGTTGTGTGAGGCTCACAAAAGGGAATGAAATAAAGAGATGAGATCGAATTCGAGTTATGAGGTTTGATTCAATGGTAAAAACTAGATCTTCGGAAGTGGTTTTATGAAGGTTACCTAGAAGTTACGGAAATGTGAAACTGCTTCATTTCAAATCAGACACGTGGCGAAAAGGGATTGGATAAAGTCATTTATAAATACTAGAAGTGTTTGCTGGTTCAGGGTTGAAATTTTACGCTCACAAACACTAACAAAACACAAACTCATATTCACAGAGCGACTTTCTGAGTTTCTGTTGAAGTTCGGTTTTTCTGAGTAATGATTCCTTCCATCTCTTTTCAATTTCTCCGTCTTTTGTTAAGTAGGATTCTGTTCTTTTAATTTGTAATTCAAGATTGTTCATTTTAAGTTTAGTCTCTATTTTTCGTTACTTGTATTCATTTCAGTTTAGTTTAAGGTATTACACGTTGGAATTCTGTGAAGTGTAATTTATATCTCCAAACATCGTTTTCTTTTAGTCCAGTTCTTGTCTTCTACTTCAAATGCTTTCTTTTATTTTGATGCATTTCATTGACTGGTACTCACAAAAAGAGGAGTTTGATTCCGCTCCCAGATATTAGAAATTGAATCTAAAGTTGTATTTCAAAAATCATAAAACCGGTATAACAAATTGGCACGCCCGATGAGACAGTTGTATTGAAAAGTGTCAAAGTTGAAATTTTGTTTTAAATTTTTTTTTTTTACAAATTATCTGCATGAGATAATTGTTTCTGTTGGGATATGCATGCATTTGCGTAGTGGTAGAATTTTACAAATGGTAAATTCATATTCAAATTCAAATATTGAATCTGATTCATCAGGTTCGGTTATAGCCACATCCCAAACTTCTGCGCAGAATTCTGTGCAAAATTCTTCTATAGAGAATGTTAGACAAGAATCTGGAAATAATGGTAACGACAATCAAACTGTTAATTTAGGAGGAAGTAACCGTGGCCCTTGTCCTAGGATTGTGCAACCACCACCATTTAACCCAGCGGTTAATACTGGTTGGTCACCTTATGGGTTACCTCTTAATTATAGTCCTCTTGTGTTGAATTCAAATTTTGGGAATAATTCAAACCCAGCATTTCAATTTGGATCTATTCCAAATTCAAATAACCAGTTTTTTCCTGAAATTAGTCGAAGTGTAGGAGCTTCATCTTCAAATTCTGGAGTTTCAATTCAAACTGTTAGACAGTTAATTGAGGAAAGCCATTTAGATTTGGTTAATTTATTGACCCAACATCTTACTAGTATTTTGAATCCTATTATGGCTGATACCAATTCTAAATATGAGCACTTGGCTAATCAAGTCAAAAAGTTTCTCGATTAGTCAGGTAGATGACAATGTTGAAAATCAAAATAATACAGAAAATCTTTATGAAACTTATCATGCTCGAAATGATCCTGTAGGAAATGATAATATGAGAATTGTTCAGAGGGGACAGAATGCTGATCAAGTCCTACAAGAAGTTAGGAGTTTAAATAGGATTGATCAATATAATGTAATTCGAGTTGTCGAAAATGTCTTAAATCGAGTTGGCATAAATGTGGGATTTCTTGATCGATCGCATTTTGCATCTACTTTTCCCCAAACTGTCCAGGTTGCTGAAGTTCCTTGGGGAGTCAAAAATCCAAAGATAGTTACAAAGTTTCCAGGAAAAGTTGGAGAGTCTACTGTTGAGCATATAGCTCGATATTTGGTAGAGTTGGGAAATTTAGCAAATGATGAAAATTTGAAAATGAAATTATTTCCTTCTTCTTTAACAATAAATGCTTTTACTTGGTTCTCTAATCTAAGGCCGAATTCGATTACAAGTTGGGTCCAGTTAGAAACTGCTTATCATAGTCAGTTTTATAGGGGAGAACTTAAAGTTAACTTGACAAATTTATTTGCCATTAAGAGAGAAGATGGAGAAAATATTGATGATTTTATGATTCAATTTAAAAATGCAAGGAATAAGTGTTATGTCACTATTCCAGAGTCAGAAATAGTTAAAATGGCTATTATGAGCTTAAGTTTCGATATTCGTCGAAAACTCGTCAATGTACATATTCCAGATTTAACTCATTTGACAGAGCGAGTTCGACAAATTGAACTATTACAAAAAGAAAAAATGGAGTTGAAGAAAAATAAGTTTTCTACTTATAAACCTTATGTCAAAAAGGAACGAGTATCTTATGTCGAAACTATAGATTCTAGTGAAGAGTCTGATCATGAGAATTTCGAAGTTGATTAAGCCGAATTGAAAAAGGGTCCTCCTTATATTTGTTCTTCTTTGAAAAAATTACCTGGTGTTGAAAGAAGTTCAGATTCTAAAGGAAACAAAAAATATAGTTTTGACATTATTAAGTCTGAACAAATTTTTTATGCTTTATTGAAAGATAAACAGTTGGTCATATTGGATGGCAAGAAGTTTTTATCGGCAAAACAAGTTAAAGGAAAGTCGTTTTGTAAATTTCATCCATCTTCTAGTCATTCGACTAATAATTGTGTTCGTTTTAGGGACTTGATCCAAGAGGCTATTATGGAGGGGAGATTGAAATTCGAAGAGACTAAGCCAGAGATGAAAATCGACTCTGATCCTTTTGAGGTTAATTCAAGCTATGTTGAGCCTTGCTGTTTCGGGATCAATATGGCTGGATTCACTTCTTTCGAGTTTGATACCTCTCTTGGTAACTTTGAAGAGAATATTCGACAAGTCTTCCCTGGAGTAGGAGAAGGTCTGTTAGATTTCCTGATGCAGTAAAAGCTTAAAAATCGAGATGTTTCACTTTGTCCAAGATGTAATGCTGTATTTGATGCTGAAGCTGCAGCTCTTTTTGAAAAAGAGAGAATGAAAAAGGAATTAGCCAATAAGGAGGAACAGGTTCACCAAAGGCATGGATCTCGTAAGAATGAACCTGCTAATCTGATGGCTATTCCTCTAATTCAGATGCAATGGATTGGAGAATCTTCTAGGACTCGAGTCCCAGGCTATAATGAGTATTCCACTCGTAGAAACTTTCGAGGAAGGGGCCGAGGTCGAGGCCAGGGTCGTGGTCGTTTCCATGGTCATTTTGGGAAGTTTCGAGGACGAGGACGATCCATGGTCTCAATACAAATCAAGTTGCGAAATCTGAAGCAGCTCCATCTGAAATCAAGGACAAGCGGGCAAAGACTTCTGTTTTGCACCGTGTTATTTTTCCTGAATCCCAAGCAAAGGGGAAAGAAGTTGTTGCTGATACAAAGATTGATTCTGAACCTATGAAAGAAGATCAGGGAGATGATCTTTATGATGATGAATTTGTGGAGGAAGATGAAATGTGTAAACCATGTTACAATATATGTAAAAATTATTTGTTTAGGTTTTGATGAATGACAACCATCGAAGGATTTGAGGATTCGCTTTGAAAGCAAAACAACAACGACAAGAAAACGAAGTCCGCAAGGTTGAAGACAGTTTAGAGTCTAGGACTTAGGTAAATATATTGTCAAGAACTAAAATTTATTATCTCTCTCACACACACACACTATAAAATATTTTTTAAAGAAAAGGTTTTACGAAAACTATAGCCGTAAAAGTTTTATAACTTGTTTTACAACTAAGCTGGTTTAAAGCTTAGTGCATGCTGTCAATCTTGACCTTTGTGCACTAAAGTGATGATACCTCGAGCTACAGAGGTCCAAACGATGCAGTTCTTGTTGCATTAAAAAGCTAACATCTGGAGCTTCAGATTGATATGCAATAGTCTATAGTGAATAGTGAATAGTAACAGTTACTATTCCAACGGCTATGAATAGTGAACAGTGACAGTTACTATTCCAACGGCTATGAATAGTGAACAGTGAATAGTGACAGTTCCTATTCCAACGGCTAGTGAATAGTGAACTGCTTGGGATGTCTATAAATACATGTTTTGGAGCTCATTTACATGCACAGCACTTGCTCTAAACCTTCTTGCTTATATACATTCATTTCAAAGTGTTTTTATACACAAATTTGGGAGATATTTGATATTTAATTCGTAGTGCTTCAATTGTAAACACATACTCTTATTTGAAGAGCTACCACATTTGTTTGCTTCATTTCTAAGATAAGAGATTGGTTCTCTTATTGTTGAGTAGAGAGATAAACACTATAGTCGATTAGATAAACACTCAAGGGAAATTCTTGAAGTTGGGATTACTTTGAGTGGCGCGGTTTGTCGTGAGATATCGTGAGGTGTTAGAATTAAAGACTCAAGTTTGTAAACGGTTTATCAAGCACCTTGAAGCTTGGTGATAGTGGAACTTCTCGATTGCGATTGAGAAAAAGTGGACGTAGGCAAAGGTTGTGCCGAACCACTATACGTTGTTGTGTATCAATCTCTAAACTCTATTCTTTTATATTTCCGTTATTTATTTCCAACAAGTGTTTTGGAAAGTAAAAGATCCTTGTAAGTACTTAAGAATTGACTTAAGCCCTTGGAAAAATACTAGTACGAACATTTGAATTATTTAAATTCAAAGCAATTTACGTTTTCACGAAAAATATTCATTGTTGTTTAGATACTCAATTCACCCCCTCTTGAGTATCCATGCTTATTGACTAACAAAATGGTCAGCGTTGTGTCCATCTTGCCTGCGGAGTTCGCTGATAGTTCTCGAGAATGTCTCGATGGTGATTATTATTATGATCCTGCTCAAGGTGAAGATTTCCTTTGGGTTCGAAATGAGAGAGAAGCTATTTTCAATAGACCTACTGAAGAAGAGAAGGCCCATTTAAAGCCTCTTCACATCAAGGCTTCTATGAATGGGATCATCTTGAATAGGGTTTTGGTAGATGGTGGAGCTGCTATTAGTCTGTTGCCTGAGAGAATGTTATCTCGATTCAACAAAGACCAGCATGACCTAATCCCAACAAATATTGCCGTTACTGATTTTTCGGGTCAATTGACTCCTGCGAAAGGATTGGTAATGATGAATGTTCAAGTTGGATTTGCTAAGCGAAAGACTATGTTTGTGGTAGTACCTTCTCGAGCTAGTTACAATGCTCTTCTTGGAAGAGATTGGATTCATGGAGTGGGCGCAGTGCCGTCAACAGTGCATCAATGTCTTCTACTTTGGAATGAAGACAGAACTGTGGATCGAATTCTAGCTGATGATAGTTTATATATGGAACAAATGTATGTCGATTTCAAAGTCTATAATGATAATATTAAGCCTATTGAAGTTTGGTATGAATTAAGTCATTATAATTGTGAGGGTTGTTTCATGACTAATCAGGGGCTGAATCTGGTTCTTCCCATGCCTCCTTCAGGGATCCTTCCAACAGGCTGGGATTGATCGGTCCGTCATGGTTTGAGAGACTTTATCTTCTGATTCGGATATTGATCCTGTAATCTCAAACTATCATGC
Organism: Stylosanthes scabra; assembly: GCA_036250425.1. NCBI lineage: Eukaryota > Viridiplantae > Streptophyta > Magnoliopsida > Fabales > Fabaceae > Stylosanthes > Stylosanthes scabra. The sequence goes on from JASCZI010181612.1 coordinate 41,321, forward strand.
AAATCTAAACTCTTATTTAGGTAGTTTATCTTCTGCATCATGTTTTTTGAATTCTAGTTCTGAACCATCTTCTAAGATTGGTTCACATAGGAATTTTATTTATGAAACATGTACTTCAATTCTTAGGAACGAATCTTCTCTTAAAGATGATTTGAGTATCTCTTTCCATTCAAGCAATTGTATTTCCATTTCTAGGAATGAATCGTCTTTAGATTCTAGGTTTAGGGATGTTTCAGTCGAAGAAAATCTATCTCTGAATAGTACTTCCAATACTCAGTGTTCATCTTCGATTGAAGCTAATAATAATATGTCTTTTCTTTCTAAGAATTCGAATCTGGATTGTATTTATGATCTTGAGCCATTGGGTTTCGAGAGAAGTTGTGTTGATGATCACCCAGGTAATCGAGGTTTTGAATCTCAAGACCCTTTAGAAGAAATTAATCTCGACACTAATAAAGACAACAAGCCAACTTATATTAGTAAAAATATTTCTTCAGAATTTCGATCACGATTGATCGATGTCTTAGTTGATTTCAAGGATTTTTTTGCTTGGGATTATGATGAAATGCTTGGCTTGGATCATTCTTTTGTCGAACATCGGTTGCCTTTGAAACCGAATTCTCTACCTATTAAACAGGCTCCTCGTCGATTTGCACCTGATATATGTCTCAACATAAAAGAAGAAATCGAAAGATTGCTTAAGGCTAAGTTTATTCGAACAGCTCGATATGTAGACTGTGTTTCTAATATAGTTCCTGTGATGAAGAAAAATGGCAAATTGCGAGTTTGTATTGATTTCCGTGATTTAAACAATGCAACTCCTAAAGATGAATATCATATGCCTATAGCAGACATGTTAGTCGATTCTGCGGCAGGAAATGAAATTTTAAGCTTTATGGATGGATACTCTGGCTATAATAAGAGTTTTATTGCTGAAGAAGATATCCCGAAAACAGCATTTTGATGTCCAGGTGCTCTTGGAACATATGAATGGGTAGTGATACCTTTTGGTTTAAAGAATGCAGGAGCAACATATCAAAGAGCCATGAACACAATATTTCATGATTTTATCGGAAAGTTCATGGAAGTTTACATTGATGATATGTTGGTCAAATCTATTCCTATTGATGAACATCTCGAACATTTACAAAAAGCTTTATTGACTATGCGAAATAAGGGTCTGAAAATGAACCCTCTGAAATGTGCTATGAATGTGGAGAAGTTTGCGAAAAGGAAGAACTTAATCCCCAAGAAACAAAACAAACCTCCCAAGTGCTATGAATGTGGAGAAGTTGGATACATAAAATCAAATTGTCCAAAATTACAAAAGGGAGAGAAAGATAAGAAGCTCAAGAAGAAATAAAAGGCGTACATTTCATGGGAAAATGAAGATGACTCCTCTACCGACTCTGATGATGATGAAGTCATAAACATATGCTTAATGGCCAATGAAGAAAAGGTTAGTGATCTCGACTCTTCTGAAAATGAATTACAAGATATATATGATAATTTGTTAGAAGAATTCATTAAGGTT
>JASCZI010181613.1:0-14591 GCA_036250425.1 Stylosanthes scabra
TATATATATATATATATATATATATATATATATCTTTCTCGTTCTCCCTCCTTTGTTCTTTCTTTCTAATTTGGCTAAAATATGCTTATGTATATTACTTGAGTTAATTTTAAATGTTAAATTTATATTAAAATTGCTTTAGTAAAATATCACAATTAAAAATAATTAAAAATAAAAATTATAATGAACATGTCTAATTGGATTTTAAATTCATTAGTATGCATGTTTATAATTTCAAAATATCACAAATTAAAGATAATTAAAAAAATAAAAATTCTGATAAAGCACTTTTAATTGTATTTTAAATTCATTAACAGACTTCATTCTAATTGAATTTTAAATTTATTAATGATATTTTATTTTTTATTATAAGTAGCATTTCTTGGTAGATACAATTATTTTAACTTAAGATATACAAAAAAAAATTATTTTAACCTAAGCAGACAATAAATAAAATAATAGTCATACTACAAATTATTTATTAACCTTATATTGGGACCATCCTATTAATATGAGTAGTGCTACAAACCAATATTAGGGAGCAATTAAGGAGCCAATAAACCTAATTATAAATTATAGTCCAAAACTAAAAATAGTTATCATCCAAAATTAATAGCAGTTATTATCTAAAATTGTATAAAATTATCATTCAAAACTTAACAAAATTATCATCCAAAACGCAATACAACTTATCATTCGAAACTAAATTAAATTATCATTCAAACATAATACAACTTATCATCCGTAACCTACCCACTACCACCGTCATTACCAACAGCAGAACCACCAACCCATCATCACCACAACAACAACAACCACCACAACCGCATCTCACCACCATAATCACAACCTCAACACCACCATTATACAGAAAAAGAAGAAGAAGATCTAGATCTCACCAGTCACCACCACCGCCGCCAGACAGAAACGCACGAAGAAGAAGAAGCGGCAGCGACGACGGAAGAAGAAGATCTCACCAGGACGTACGAAAAAGAAGCGGCGGCGACGGCTGAGATCTGGCTCCTCCCGTACGAAGAAGAAGACACGATGGTAACGAAGTGACGGGTTGAAAGACCGGTGGTACCACTGAAAGAACTGGTGTCCGATGGGTTAAAGGTAGACTTGGGGTTCAACAAATACAATGAGAGGTTAAACTAGCAATAGGGGAGGGAGTGATAAACTACCAGACACTAGCCATTATTTTTATCCAGGTCTATTTCGTGGGTGTAGTTTCTGCCCTCTACGTGCGGAGGAGGAGGAGTCAGCGCCGAAGGAGCAGCACAGTGAAAGGAGAAGAGACTAAGTTAGGGTTTTGATGGAGGTTTCATGAGCTCCATGTGCTATTAAAGATGTGGGCTACCTAAACTTTCCCTATTAATATTCATGATATTATATAGTACTAACTTTATAGAAAAAAGAAAGAAAGGAACTAATAATAACGCTTATAGCAAAAGTAAAGGTGTTTCATTAAAATAAAATGATAAGAATCCGATGCTAAATATATTGAAGGTAGAAAAAAAAAACTAAATTAATTAAAAAAAAAATTTAATGAATACTTCCGATGAATTTTAAATTCATTAACATGCATGTTTATAATTTTAAAATATCACAATTAAAAATAATATAAAAAATAAAAATTCTAATAAGTACTTCTAATTGAAATTTATACGATTAATTGTAATAAGATTAAGATAAGATAAAATTAAGATTTGAAATTTGAAATTTTAAATAGTAAAAAATAAACATACAAAAATTTTATTTAAAATCCCTCACCAACCGTATAAATATAAAATTTTATAATTTAATTAAAAAAATCATTTTAAAATTACTTCAACAATCGTATATGATATTTAAAATTTAAAATTTTAAACTCAATTAATTATGCCAATTTAAAATAATTGAAAAAACAAATTTTTTAATGACGACATCTAAGCATCTAGCCGATACCTAAGCATTTAGCCCCCTAAATTCACTCTCCAACCGCCACGTTAGCAATTGAACTTCCAAATTGCATACTATTAAGATTAAGAGTAAGATTTTACCTTACATTTGGATAATACTAATTAATTCTTTACATTTTTTATTAAAGATATTGGTTTCTAGCATTCTTTTGACCAAAAAAGAAAAGAAAAAAAAGAAAGAAAAGAAAAATGAAAACAAGACCAATAAATTAAACAATGCGGTTCAATACAATATAAAATGCTCCTGTCCGAGTGAAGATTACATTCTCAAATACACAAACGACTTTCTTAGGCCATTCAAAATACCTCAGATCAAATTACCAAAAAAAAAAAAAAATACCATAGACAAAAGAAAAAAAATATAGAACAAGACAATCCAAAGTTAAATAAAAATACCTATAACACAGAGCACACAAGCAAATAAAAGACCAAAAATAAACATAAAACACCGTAAAAGAAAAACAAAAGCCAAGGCCAAAAAAGTAAAAATAAAACCAAAACAACCCACAAAAGCCAAGACCAAATAAGTAAAAATAAAACCGAAGGAAAAACCACAACACCTTACAAGAGAGCGTAGAAGAAAATAAAAATTATAGGAAAATGGTCTACCAAAGTACCTTGCAATCTGGCGCCACCAAAGCTTATCATGAGTGTTTTCATCTTCTTGTGCCAATCTTATTGTCCCATAAGATGTCATCTTAGTACTAGCTCCAGTAATGGATTCTCCCATTCTTATTTTGGCCTTTTCTAATAATTCCAATTCTGCCTTACCCCACTCTGACAGCACTCCATCTTCCATATTCTCATATGCTCTCATATGCACTGCTTCCAGCAAATATTCATCAGAAACCATTTCTCTTGCATTAATATAAGTAATAGATGCCTTCAAATCACCATATGATTTATTACTCTCCATGGCATCTTTCTCTATCGTTCTTAACAATTCTTCCAACACAGGATCATTCTCGAATTGTTCCTTCTGTGACAATTGGTCCCATAAGGATGGACGCTGGCGTTTCAAATTCAATAGAACAACAGGATAAAGCTTCTTGTACATGTATCCTTTGATGAGGTTTTCAGTTCTCCATCGTTGTTGCAACACCCTCTTCAACACTGCTTTGAATAATGGATCATCTGCATCTTTTAAATCTAGTCTTCCCAAGTAACGATATGTTGGAGGTGAAAACTTATGGTGTTTTTCTAAAACAATCGGGAAGCCAAGTTTCAAAGTGTTGCAGCCTTTCTCCATCGTAAATTGCGCACGTGCCTCAAAAAATTCTTCTGCAAATTTCTTTAGAGTTTGAGCATCGTATGAACTGGCAATATCTTTCGGCACACATTCCTTCATCAACTCTAATAACTTCAACACGTCCCAATTAGATTCTTCGGAATCTTTCCTCAAACTCGCACCATAGTTAGAAGACGAAGAAGCTTCGTTAGCCTTAGCCATCCTGTGAGACCTCACCAATGCCTTTGAAAAACATGGATTTTCTTCCAGACCAGCAAGAGGCAAATACTTATTGCCAAATGTTTCAGTTGGATGCAAATTATCTACCACTTGTCTAATTCTTTGCTGAAATTCTTCTGGACTTCTTTCTGGAACCAATTCAGTTGACAATTTGAAGTTGGGATGATGTTTGAAGGAAATATCATCCATGTTTGTCTCTCTCTTGTAAACATGAACTCCCCAATGATTCAGAGTTAAGGTTGATTCACATACAACATGAATGGCTTTCCAATCATCTCCAACATATGCATCAAGATCATGCCACTCTTCATCATTAAACAAAGCCCGGAGATCACATATTAACACATGGTCTTCCCCTACATTGAAATATTTGGACCCTTTCCGAAATATTTGTTGGCCTCCTATAAACAAGTTGAGACCAACAGTGTAGGATTTTAATGAATCACCCTGGGGCCAGTATTCTAGAGACTCCATCAATGTCTTATCAATATCTTTGCCAGTGGCTCTCCCAAACGTCAATGCTAAAGCAATAACTGGGAACTTTCGCCGTACCCAGAACAGTGGATTATCTTTTTTGCAATTGTAGTCAAACAAACTGCGTATCTTCATTTTTGGCATCACAACTTCAAGTCTTTGAGTCTCTTGTAAAATCTGCATATCAAAGGACAATAAAACAGAGAGGAGAAACTGCTTTTAATAAAGAGTAACACAAAACAAACTGAAAATGTTTTAAGGGAAGCCCATTAGATAAAAACAGTTGTAAAAATTCTATTGGCTCCTCTAGAGTCCGGGCGACGGCATTGCTATAATATTCAGTCACAAGAAAATCTTCCATATAAGCATGTAAGAGTACCTTGGACAATAGCATGGTTGAGGACTTTGAAGACAAGGATAGGCAATATCTTGCATCTAATTTTTGAATGCTTGATGGCAGTTCTGGAATTACCTTAAGACTTTTACAATAGCTCACATCAATACTTTTTATGTGTAAAGATCCTTTAATGCAATTCGGAAAGGATGTGAAATCATTGTGTGATACATTGATGTCTTCCAGATTTTGAAGAACCTGAATAATTGGATGAAAATCTTCATCAGATAGATTAGCATCACTAAAATTCAGTCTCCTTATATTTGGACTGCTGTGTCCTTTAAACCTTTGAAATGATTTTCCAAGCACAGAACATCCTTCTATTGTCAGTGTGAAAAGTTTTGGCAATTTCAAGAAGCTACTTGGTAGATACCGGAGTCTTTTAGAGTTAGAGATGTCTATATGCTCAAGCCCTGTAAGATTACCAACGGAATCTGGGAACTCCTCAATTGCAGAATTTACCAAGTTAATCTTTAATGGTTTGTCCATCTCTTGCTTGATTTCTGGGAAGCTTTGGAGGCTTTTGCAAAAGTAAAACGAAAGCACTTTGAGAGACGGCAAATACATTTCTGGCACGAAACTTTTGAGCTTAGTGCACTGTGAAGCACTCAAATAGACAAGGTTTGGCATAAATCCAATGGATCCATCAAATCCTTCCAGCTTATTGCATTTGTCAAGGGTGAGAACTCTCAGGCTTTTAGCTCCAGACATATTTGGAACTTGAGTAATGAATTGACATTGGGAGAGATTGATAAATGTCAAATCCTCAAATACCTGTGAAAGTTTACTTACTTAGTGTACCCTTAAATGACTTATTAAGAAATAAAGAGGGAAGGAGAAAAGTGTGCACCTGAAATGACCTTTCCATTTTAAGAGCACTGTGAGGTAGCTTGAGGTCAACAATTCTTTGGGGATGAAAATCTAGTGGGAATGACTCTGATGGATACCCTTTCCACTCTAGTAATCGTAAACTATTTGGAAGATGGCTTGGTCCTGTTGAAAATTTCGTATTCCGAACAATTAGAATTCTAAGGTTCTTCATCTCATCGAAGGCATTATTAATCTCATAGTTTACTTCTTCAAGTGTAGAAGGATGAAGCATTATGCCTTCAATTGTACTACTTCCCTGTGAAAAAGAGGCAGAGGATCAACACTAACGAGATTGCATTTGTTAAAAAATAACAACAAATTAAGTCTTTTTAAGTAAATATATTTCTCTAAAAACACAGAGTAATTGAGAGAAGATTTCTTACCGTGCCATCTTTGAGCACTTGAAGAATGTCATTATGAGACCATAATCTACTGCGTTCACCTGGGTTTGTTGACGGTTCTTTCATTATAATCTCCTTGCCCATGTCTTGCACTAGATCATGCATATCCAAGCAGTCATTTCGATTTAAAGAGATGAGACATTTACTAATGAACAATCGCACAACCGGATAGAAATCACAAGCTTTCAATACCCTTTTAACATACTCCTGTTTCTCTCCTTTGAAGAAACAAGCAATGTCCAAGAAAGTTTTCTGGTCAAGTTCATACAAGCTATTGTAGCTTCTTTCAATCACTTCTTGAATGCTTGGATCAATGCTATACTTGTCCAGTTCCTCTTTCCAGCCATCAACACTTGTAATACCTCCTAAATTGGAGCCTATTACTTCTAAAGCCAATGGAAAGCCCTTTGCATAACTTATTGCTCTTCTTGAAACATTTTCAAAGCCCGTTGCAGGCTCATTTCTATGGAAAGCATGCAAAGAAAATAGTTGCAGGGAATCATCATTGTTTAACACCTGCACCTCATAATTATTTTTGACAACATCTCCCATCATATGCTTCTCTACCACATCAGTATCCCTTGTTGTTATGATGATTCTGCTACCCGAGCCAAACCAATCATGCCCTCCAGCAAGTGATTCCAATTGTGGTATTGAATTCACGTCATCAAGAACTAGAAGTACTCTTTTGTGGCGAAGCCTGCGTTTGATTTCATTTCCCCCCTTGAATTCACTGCCAAGCTGAGTTATTGTCTCCTCACCCATGTCATCTAAAAGTGTCTTTTGCAGACTTTCTAACCCTTCAAGACTTTCAGATTTTTCTTTGACTTTACCAAGAAAACATGAAGCTTCAAACTGCAGATTGATCTTGTCGAATAGACATCTGGCCAATTTAGTTTTGCCTATTCCACCAGCTCCATAAATTCCCAACAAGCAAACATTGTCATGAGATTCAATATCTAGCAATGATTTTACTTCTTCACAACGAGTATCCAGTCCAACTTCATAATCAATTGGCTCAGGCAACGGTAATCTACCAGCAGTGTCTCTAACAATATTCTTGATAAACTCTGGTTCATTCCTGCACAAACATTTTGTTTTTCTTACTTTATTAAAATAGTTTATTAAAATTGGAAAGAATAAAAAATACAATAATTCTATGTGAACAAGTGGTTTTCGCCAACCAAGTGCAACCAAGTGATTTATTTCTATGCTAAATAGAAGATAATTTCAGTGTCAAATAGAACTTTATTTAGGTGCACTTTTTTATACTATTTGACACCGAAATAATATTCTATTTAGCATAGAAATAAACCACTTGGTTGCACTTGGTTGACCAAAACTACTTGTTGTAAATATTTTTTAAAAAAAAGAAGATATTTTTCTCTTATTTTTTAAACTAAAACTAGCTAATTCTCTCTTTTGTTACACTTAGGTGTTTTTTTTTTTTCCAAGATAAGTTACTCATTCAATGAGAATAAAATAGGGAAACCCAAATAAACATAAAATAATCTAACAACTAATAAGAAAGCACCTAAGTCTATCATTTACGAATAGTAGCAACGAGCTTGTTCTTCAGCTGCAGCCATGGCGTAACTTGCAATCTGTTAGGAATAATATTATTGGGCCCATAGCCCAATTAGATTAGGGAATTATAGTATAAATAGAAGTAGTTTGTAATAATTTAGCAAGTTTGGAATGAATGAAAGTCTAGTTTCCCTCTTTGGCCCTTCTCTAAGGGATTTTCTCTCTCAAATTCTCTAATTTCATAATTCTGTAGTCCTAATTGATACAATTCATATCAAATGGTGCTTTGGAGGAATATGAATCAAAGAGAAAATCAGCAGAAGAAGAACCAGAATTGAAATTTCAATCGCAGCAACAAGAAGAAGAAAAATCAACAGATAGCTCAGATCAAGCATCAATTCAGCAATCATCAACCTCAATTTCATATTCAAATTCAAAAGTACAGTTTCAACAACAACAACAGCAATCACTGGAAATTGAAGAAAAATAGAGGAAGAAGTAGGTGCAGGAAATTCAGCAACAAATTTCTCCACAGCAGCAGATAAAGAACAAAACAATCCAGAATCTACCGTAGGCGAGAAAACAGTGGCGGAAGACACCTCCATCACCGGCGGCAGAGACATCGTAAGCAACAACGGCGCCGAGGACGGCGCAGTAGAGGAGGAGGGACGGCGGTTGACACCAGTGCCGTATGGAGACGCGGCGGTGCAGAACAGCGCAACGATAGCCACAGGGAGCGGTTTTCGGGATCAGCGGGTCCGTCGCGTCGTCTCTCCAATCGTGGCAACGCCGCCGCCTCTCTTAGCAGCTGTCTTCCCATTGGAACGAGGCGGCGACGCTGAAGAATATAGCCGCGGCAGATTGGAGCCGCGGGCAGAGGAGGGCCGACAACTGGACGGCGGTGCAGGGCGCGTTGGAGGCTGCCGGGTCTTCGACGGTTGTCTCGGAGGAGATCCACGCCGATGAGCACCTTCATTTTTTCTCGGAAACGGCGGCGCCATGGAGACCGGCGTCGGAGAAGCCGTTCGGCGAAATACCGTTACCCACTGCGGCAATGGATGTAACGGCCACGGTAGGGGGCGCAGCAACCATGGCTGCCTCTGTGCTTGGAACGTTGAGGAAGGGTAGAGGGGAGGCCACCAAGCATTTTGTCATACGTGTTTCAAATAGAATTGGGCTATCAATAATGGAAGAGGCCCAAATTTCCTGGACTTATTTTCGGGATTTCAGCTGGCCAGGTTTTGGATACATTCAATCACAACACATGCATGGTCCAACACAATTTTCTTCGTTTTAGTGTATGGGCAAAAAATTTGAAATCAAAGAAAAAAGTTTACGGGCAAAAATTCTACCCATGAGATTTTGGTGGACATTTTTCTTTTTTGCAGTAAAATAGTTATTTTTTAAAGAATTTTTAGTTTATAATGAATATTTTTTCACAACCTTGAAGGCAAGTTTTTTTTTTTTTTTTCGGTGAGCGAGGACAAGTTATTTTATAAGGTACAGAAATGTTAGGAATAATATTATTGGGTCTATATAATTAGAGACTTATAGTAGTTTGTAATAATTTAATCAGTTTGGAATGAATGAAATTTTAGTTTTTCTGTTTGGCCCTTTTCTCTCTCATCTCATAATTCTCAAGTTCTAATTGACATAAATTGGTATCACAATCTGGACAGGTGTTGTGTGCTTCTTTCCAAAATACAAAAACTTTTATTTTTTTTAAAATAGATTAAGAAAATTATCTTCTAAAAGATAATTTTTTAAAAATCATAATTGGTAAAATTAAATAAATAATATTTTGTAATAAGTACAAGCAACAACAATTATATTTGATAAAATGATTTTTAAAATTTAAAAAGACTATAATAGATATATATGTAATAATAAATGTGGATATTTATTAATAAATGAAATTATATTAGACTTTTTAATTTTGATAAGCAGAAATCATATTTAAAAAATTTTATCTTTAATATTTTTAAAAACATTCAATCTTTTAAAAGCTGCAAACACATCAATTTTTTAGTTTACCAAATATAAAACGATACTTATTCTTTTAAAAAACTCTAGCAACTCTTCAAAAAATTTTAATAAACCAAGTCTCACATCCTATTATTTTTGGGCTCGAATTGAACTTTGAAGACTTCTACGATGGCCGATGTCCACTGTATAGTTTTATATGGAGGTAAAACGAAAAATAATCAACAAAGAATTTGATTAGTGTATATTGTTTACGAATTTTGAGCTTATTAAAGTAAGGAAAAAAACTAAAAGTTCGGTCAACATGATTTTTATATTTTGACTTTTATTTTTATCAATTATTATTAAATTAAATACATAATATTATATATTATATGCTATATGTAATTATAGATATTATTTATATGAAATTATAAATGTTAAGTTAAATAAAATAATTTAAAATTTAACTAATCATCATTACTTTTTTGGGAAGAAGGATATTTATACCATTAATTTTTTTAAAATTGTACAAATATATTCCTGATATTTGTCGTAATAATCTATCACTTTTAAATAAATAATACAATTAAACTCATTCATTAGTATGACTGAGCTAAAAGAAATAGAAACTACTTATAGGATTGCAACGTATTGGATGAAGATATTGACCTCCATTATAGCCAACTAGAACATGTTACAGCCACATAAGCAGTTGTAATTTTTTTAAGCTAAATCAAATTAATGAAGGAGCTTAATTGCATATTTTTTAAAAAGTGAGGGTTATTAGATATTTCTGTATTTCTACAATTTTATCTAAAAGACTAGGAGCATAAATGTTTTTTTCTTATCTAGGGTTAAGAATTTTATTTTAGTCACCTTTATTTATTTATTTATTAAATAATTAAGGAGTACTCAACCCAAAATAATAAGAAGTAATCTACGAATAAATTAATTTGTTTTAGTGGAAGACAGCGTCAGTGGCGGAGCGTACTATTGGGCAGGGGAGGCCAAAAAATGAATCTTCCTTAAAAAAAGGTTAAATATGGAGATGAGCACTAGAAAATAAATTTTCCTTTCTCACGGCTTCCTTTATTATTTTTTGTCCGACTTCCTTAGAGTTTCTTAGCTTTTTTTTGGCCGCCTTTCCTTTCCTTTCTTATTTAATACTATTTTATCAGTGATTATTGATATTATTTTTTGTTTTCTGCCTACTTTTTCTTATTTTCCTTAGCATGTGTACTTTTTTTTTAATTTTGTGGCTACAGTACACTAGAAGTCTAGCCAGTTATGATTAATATTTAAACAATTAAAAAAATCAATTCTTATATCTTTTTAATTATATTATGATATTTAAAAATTTATATATCATGTGTATTTCAATTTTGTGAATAAAATATTTAAAATTTTTAGATTAAGTAAATTTTATTAAAAATTATGTTAGATATATACTAAAATATAATACATAACCAGTTTAACCTAGTTTTAATGTGTATTTTATACCCACATTATACGTTGTTATAAAAGAAAGGGATGAAATGAATGCAATCAACTTACGCGTCCTCGGTGCAGTGCAGCCATGTTAGCTTTTCTACTTTGGACAAAGCTAATCGCCAAGCATTGACCGTCTCAGACTTTTGCCTCGTCTCATGTTTAGCCAAGGCTGTGTGATAGGAACCCTTGTGTTCCCACACATCTGAAGGTTTGACTCTGTAAATAATTGGCAGAACCTGCGTCCCATGCTTTTCGTGACACTCAATGATCTTGACTAACTCATCAAGGCACCATGTGGAAGAAGCATAGTCCTCACACAAAACCGCTATGGCCATTTTGCAATTCTCGATTGCCTCCATAAGAACAGAGTCTAGTTTATCCCCTGTGTTCAAACGGTCATTATCTCGGAACGTGTCGATGCCATTTCGGCGCAAAGCACCATAGAGGTGATCCGTGAATTGGTAGCGCGTGCCTCCTCTAAAACTCAGGAATACCTCGTTATGATTTGCCATCACAAATTAGCACTACTCAAGTTGTTTGAGGAATGAGGAAGCTAGATAACGTTGTTAGGTTTTGCAATTGCAAATAATAATGTTATGCGTAATTATATAGTAGATCTGAAGAACTGGAGCTAATTAATTAATGAATGAAAGGAGCTAAGAAATTCTAGATATTCACACCTACAAATTGTTTAAAAATTTTAAGTTGACTGAACTGGGAAACGAAAGTCATTGATTATTCATTATTCTTGGTTTCCAAAATAAAAAACTTCAAAGTTCGAAATGATTCATTTGCCTATTTGTCGTGTATGCCTGTTTTCTACACATAAATTAAAGTAAGAATTTTTTTCCCCTTAATAATTTGTAACATCACATGCCTGTTTATTATAATTTATAAAGAATAATGCAGAGGTAGCTGGATTGATTATAATTATTATTATTATTATTACAACATTGGTAGTGGAAATTAGGAATACATAAATCCGAGCAATGTGTATGCATATGATTGCAACTTGTATAATATATAAATGAAACTTTGTACATATCACGCTCCTCCGGGTTCCACCAAATGAGTCAAATTAAATTAAAAGACCTAGTTTGTCCAAAAAAACAAAATCAAAAGACCTAAGAAAGTAAAAAGTATTGACTTGGAGTTGGGGAAACGAAACGAAAGTAATTTGATTATATTCATCATTTTTCTTTTCTAAGATAAAAAACTTTAAAATGATGTCTTTGCTAATCTCTCTGAAACCTCTCACTTCTGTCAATTTGAATTTTATCCTCACTACTACTGGCAGAAGAGAAGATGTCTGGTGGCCCATACACCACACTACCAAGACTTTCTACGAGAGTTGGAAGCGACATGCGACTGATCCAGTTATTATTACCGTGATACTACAGTAGCCAGATATATGGGGTTAATGGAAGCATCTTGACTCGTAGACTGGGGCATGTAGGAGTCGGTTCTTATCTCACTGAGACCGCAACGTCTAGCACGACAAGTTCGTGCACCGACTTGTGGGACGGTGGGCACTTACAGCCTCGTCCTATTCGTACATGAGTGTTATTATCTTATGTACAAGATTGTAAAAACCGGATCGGTTAGTAAACCAGTAGACTAATAGGTTCAATGGTTTAAAGTTCTGATCGAGGTTGAATCGGAATCTAATAAATTTATTTAAATATATAATAAAATAATTTAAAATATAATAATATTGTTTCTATTAAAAATCGATCTGATTTAACCGTTTTTGATCAACTAGTTTTTGCAATGAACTGGATCAAATAAGGGATCGGTGGTTCTCGATTTTTCTGGTCAAACAGACCGGTCTAGTCCGATTCTTAGTATTAGATAATATTATGAGTAATAATGGGTTGTTAGTAGTGGCATAGCAAATCATAATGTTTTGTTAGTGCTACTATAGCTGTTAGTGGGGTTGTCATGTTAGTGCTATTATTAGTTGTTAGTAGGCCAGTTATTGAGCTATTAAGAGTTTTATATAGCTAGTGATTGTGTTGTAATTGATTATAAATAGATGTAATCTGTGTATAGTTTGACACCAATTCAATATAAATATCAGTGTTTTCTATCTTCTCTCAATTTCTAACATGGTATCCAGAGCTTTTGGTTAAATTTTTTTTTCCAAAGGAAGAACACCTTCTTCTTCGTAGTGATCATCGATCTCTCGTTCTCCTCCGATCGTTTCCTTACCTCACCACCACCATGGTTATCTTCCTCTCTTCGTTACGATTCTAACGCAACAAACCGCACATCAATCGGACACCGGATGCTCCTCCTAGCACCACCAAAAGCTGCTGTGTTCATCATGTTCATTTTTATTTCCAGATTACTCAGATGCCGTTGGATCTGTTGATCAGATCAACGGTCCAGATCTTTTCATTTATTTGGTACAAGACAACTTGGTTTGGTTTAATCATCTCCGGTCCGGTTCGATTATCACATAATCGGTTTGATTCTCCATGTACCAGAATCGGTCAAACCGTAAATTTCAACTAGTTCGTTGCTGGCTCACTCAATGCTGACGTGGCATTCATCCACTCCTGCGCTGACACGTGTCACTCAACCAGCTGACGAAGCTGCTGACGTGTGCAGTGACGTGGACAACTTAGTGGACCCTCCTTAAGGTTTTTTGGTGTGTTCTTTCCATTTTTGTGCACCATTTCTTCGAATCTTGTTCCGATTTTGCTGTATCCTTTATTTCTGGTGGTATTCTTCACTCATTTCATGGAAAAACACGAAATTTATCAACCGATTCCAGTGATTCTAAATGGATCCAATTATAATCATTGGGTTGAAGCCATGCGTGGCTTTCTTAAAGGACATAAGTTGTGGCGATATGTCACCGGAGATATTACTTATCCTGTCAAAGCTGTTGTTGGCGCTACAGACAAATCTAAAGATCCTACTGCAAAATCTCAAGAAGAAGTTGATAAGGATTTTGCGACTCAGTTAGAAGATTGGGACAACAAAAATATCAGGTTATCACCTGGTTTCAGAATACATCTGGAATTCATTTACAGTTTGGTCCATTCGAGACAGCAAAAGAGGTATGGGATCATCTTGCAAAACGCTATACTATTGCAGATCTGTCGCATCAATATCAACTTCTGAAGGAGCTTAATAATCTCAAGCAAGAGCGGGGACAACCTATTTATGAGTTCTTGTCTCAAATGGAAGTCATTTGGGACCAATTAACTTCTTGTGAACCTGTTCTCAAAGATGCCATTGATGCAAAATCCTATGAAGATTACCGCAATCGGACACGCCTTATTCAATTCCTCATGGCCCTTACAGATGACTACGAACCAGTCAGGGCCTCACTTCTGCATCAAAATCCCTTGCCAAGTCTTGAAGATGCTTTGCCTCGGCTCAAGTCTGAGGAAACTCGTCTCTGTCTTACTCGTTCCAAGTCTGAAAATGTTTTTGCTGTTCCGGAAAAAAGGACAAAGTTTTGCCGACATTGCCATCATTATGGACATCTCTTTTTTGAATGTCCCAATATTGAATGTCGAAAATGTAAGCAGAAAGGTCACATTGCAACTAACTGTTCAGCCCATTTTGTTTCTACTGCAAGAAGCTTGGGCACCTGATCAATGCTTGTCCTACTCGTCCGCCTCGCCCTGATTTGAACAAAACTCATTCACATTCTAAGTTTGTGCTTGTTACCGCTGTTGTTGCTAATGCCTCTTCTTCCTCTTCTTCCGTTCCTCCGTCGCCAATTTTGACATCTGATGTTGAAAGTTTTCTGAAACAGCTGCTCTCTCTTTCTGGTAATAACTCTCCTGTTTTATCCACTGCTCCAGGTAATTCAAAATGGTATTTTGACTCTGGTTGTTTTAATCATATGTCTCCTCAATATCATTCTTTTTCTTCTCTGTCTACCACTTCTTCTGCACCTTCTATCCATACTGCGGATGGATCTCTTTTGTCTGTAAAACATAAGGGATCCATCTCCCAGCCTCACTTAACACTTCCCGATACCTTTTTTATACCCAAATTAAATTTCAATCTAATCTCTA
>JASCZI010181613.1:17206-42003 GCA_036250425.1 Stylosanthes scabra
GCTTGAGTTTGAGGGGGGATATTAGATAATATTATGAGTAATAATGGGTTGTTAGTAGTGGCATAGCAAATGATAATGTTTTGTTAGTGCTACTATAGCTGTTAGTGGGGTTGTCATGTTAGTGCTATTATTGTCATGTTAGTGCTATTATTAATTGTTAGTAGGCCAGTTATTGAGTTGTTAAGAGTTTTATATAGCTAGTGGTTGTGTTGTAATTGATTATAAATAGATGTAATCTGTGTATAGTTTGACACCAATTCAATATAAATATCAGTGTTTTCTATCTTCTCTCAGTTTCTAACACTTAGAACATTTGTTATGTATGTAGCTTTGACATGTAGGTTCCTCAAATATAGTATTTGGAACATGTTATTGTATTGTATTTTAATGTATCGGATGCGTATTAGTTAGGATATGTATTAATGTATTTCAGTGGTGCGCGTGCATTTACTTTGTCTTCTTCAAACCCGATTCACATGTATCTAAGCTCGTTGGCAATTATGAGGATGATAATTAAGAAGAAGATGAAGATGGCGATGATGATGAGTTAATGGGGAGAGTACAGGAGTAAAATTGAAAGGAATTAGAGTTGACTAATGTTGGACCATTAAAAAATTAATGGTAGGGGTAGAATTAAAATTTATCGAAAATGTTAAGGATAAAATTGAGACAAGTTAAACGTTAAGGGTATTTTTGAAATTTTTCGAAAATATTAAGGACAAAAATAAGACTTTACCTTTTTATAATAAATTTTCCTTGTTTGAGAAAAAACCAATCGATTCCTAATTTGACCTGTTCAATTGGCCGGTTTTGTTCAATTTTCAGAACAATTGATTTAATTATCACATGAAAGGTTTATTATTTTATTTTATTAATTTTTTAAAATAAATTAAATATCGTGTGAAAATCTTTCCATCTTAAAACTCAATTTATTTTCATGTAGATCCAATGATTTTTAATTGTGTAAGTAATAAACACATTCTACCTATTTACAAGACCAAAAAGAAAAAGTAAAGATATTCTTTTTGGTTTTCCATGATATCTCCCAACATAAGCGTTAGGGACTAATCCGCTATGAATTTGAGCTCTATTTAAGGATTTGCTGCATGCACAAAATGAGATTAATTAAACTTGACTTTTGAACGAACTAGTCAATTGCAAGGTGGCGAGAACCGGACTGATCATTGAACCGGGAACGTGACTGGTTTAAAGGTCTGACTGACGAGGTCAAATCGATTTATTTTAATATATAATACTATAATTTAAAATACAATATAAAATTATTTAAAATATAATATTTTAAAAATCGATTTTTCCCTATAAAAACTGGACCATTTTATCGGTTCACCAGTTAACGATCGGTTTAACTGATTTTTTATTGATTTTCTTTTGACTGGTTTTCACTTGAACCAGACCGAATAGAGGATCGATTCCCATTTTTTCGGTCGGTCCTGTCCATTCTATGAACATTAGTAAATTGACCACTAAGCTAACTTAAGTTGGATAAAAAATTAGGGTAAAGTATATTTTTTGTCCCTAAAATTTATTTAAAATTCTAAAAATATCCTTTAGTTTTATTTTACTTCAGTTTTGTTTAAAAAGTTTTGGATTTGAATCAAATATATCACTGGTTGCTAAATTTTGAAGAATTTTAAAGACAAATTCAACCATAATGTTTGACAATTACGAGTCGTTGACATAACTTTATAAATGGCTTGCTTGTATTAAAGGTTATTTTTGCAAAGTTATTGTTAAATTAGTCTTATATTTCTTGAAAAAAAAATTAACTGTTAGAAGTATACTTGATTTAAATTTAAAACTTCTAGGATAAAATTGAAACAAAATAAAACTCAAAGATATTTTTAAAAGCTTTTACAAACTTTAATTTAGAAATAAAAAATATATTTTATCCAAAAAAAATATTATATTCACCGATCCTTATTAACATCCATATAAGTTGGGCCTAGGTGTACAAGAGAAATATATATATAAATAAGTGAAATAAATATTCATACATAAAAAAAAATGGTGAATATTATGGTACACTCTCTTATTTATAAGATAATTTATCATTTTTAATATATTAGTTCACAATTAACTTAATAAATAGTCTTTTTTTAGAGTTTGATGTATAATCTTATTCAAATAAAAATTTTCTATGATATTTTATGTTTTTTCCTAAAAGATGAGCAAATAATATATCGTTTTTTTTTATCCTATATGGTCATTTTAAATCAAATTCAATGAAAAATAGAAGGTAGATAAGTAGTGATATACATTCCGATCGTAAAAATGTTATTTATTAAGTTAATTATGAACTAATACGATAGAGAAGGTAAATTACCATCGGAAAAAAAAGGGTACCTTAGCATTCACAAAAAAAAAATATGTAATTTATATCAAAATCATCCATTAAAATTAATCACTAATATACAATATATATTAAAATACAAAATATACTAGTAAAAATATAAAACTAAACATATATTTATGTATAAATACATAGTAGCTAATTTCGATGGCTGATATTGATGTACAAATAGTATTTTTTTAAAAAAAATCCTACCAAAAGAAAAATTTAAGAATTTAAAGAATTCAACATACTTGATCCAATTATCTATCCTATAATATATTAAAGAATCCTTTTCCGAAAATAATAATTTTAAACGACCTAATTGCATGTGAGGATGATTAAACTATAGTCTAAAGTTGTGTGCGAGATGATACCAATTATTAAGAAAGACTTTGGAAAATTAAAGTCTTTGTGAACTGTGAACACGTTGAGGTTTGAGGGAGGAAAACCTTCTAATCGATCATAAACTGGGATTTCATTTCATCGGTATAAGAAAACAAGTAAACTTCCCAACGCTTAAATCGTTATTATTATTGTTGTAGTTGGGTATAGTGATGGCAAATCACGGCGTAGCAACCTCAAACTATACATATGAATATGATGTTTTTCTGTGCTTTCGACGCGGAGTCCACCTAAAGTTCGTCGATCATCTCTATAAAGATTTGGAAGGCATAGATATCAAGACCTTCAAAGATGCCGACAAGGAAGAATCGCCGACGGACAAGGAAGAAACCAGTCCGGATCTCCTTGAGAAAATCGAAAGATCCAGAATAGCAGTGGTTGTTTTCTGTAAAGACTTGCCATTTTCCAGAAGGTGCCTGGACGAAGTTGCCAAGATCATGGAGTGTTATGAGAAAAAGACAATGAAGCTGGTTGTGCCACTTTTCTACCGCGGCATGACTGTTACAGATGTATGTCAGCAGGAGAAAGATACGACATATGAGAAAGCCTTTTCTCAACAGGAAGCGAGATTCGGAAAAGAATCGGAGAAGATCAAGACATGGAAATCTGCTTTGCAAAGAGTCGGTGATCTCATGAGTGGAATAAAGTGCGACAAAGAGTAAGTTGGTTTTTATTATGCTTCTTTTTTAAAATTTCTCATATTTAATATCTTGCTAAGAGTACTAGCCAGCATTCCGGTTGAAGTTATAATTACTAGTAGCAGTAACATAATTGTCTAAACCACATTACCTAACACTTTTAAGCTTAAGTATTTAGTTGCGGGTTCGAATGCGATATGTATATAAAAGGGATGTGGTCACATCAAACCACTTAAAAGGAACACTCTATAAAGTATAAGGGATTAGTCTGAATCTCTCGGGTGTAGGATATACTCTTAACAAAAAATAATTACATGAATTTCTGCTCTTAAAACATTTTGGAACATGGTTACTCATTTTAGAAACAATATTTTCTTACATGATGGTCAATAATTATTTTGTTTCATTTATTAAATGCTATTGAATTAAACGTATAATATTATATGTTATATATATAAAATTTAAAAAGTATAAGTTACCAATAAAAGTAGTTAATAATTAGCTAACTTTATTTTTTTAGAAACAAAATATCCAAAACACATTCAATGCAATGTAAGTTATTAGCTGATATTGACTTAATTTTTAGGGTAAAAAACAAATATACCCTTGACATTTTTAAAAGTGGACAAAAATGCTCCCCACTTTGCTGAAATACTCAAATGCCCTCAACCTTTAAGAAAAGTGGACACTATTACCCCTCTGTTGATCTAACCCCACGTGTGATCGTTATGAAGGTGTGTGATGTGGTTATCCATGGAGTCTAAATGGCCGTAACGGAGCCACGCTATAGAGATCAAGCCTATAATGGACATTAGACAGCAAAACGAAGACGTTACTCCTCTTGTATACATGAACTATTCGAAATTAGGGTTTTATTCCCCCAAAGGAATTGACTTTGTTTTGCTGTCTAATATCATTTACGGACATGGTCCGTACAACGTGGCTCCGTTACGGTTAGCTATGAGCCATTAATAGCCACATCACACACCTTCATAACGGTTATACGTGGGTTAAACCAGCGGAGAGGTAGTATTGTCCACTTTTTTCGAAGGTTGAGGGCATGTAAGTATTTCAACAAAGTAGAGAGCATTTTTGTCCGATTTTAAAAAGGTCAGGGATATATTTGTCTTTTAACCTAATTTTTATTGGTTGTCTATCTTTATTGATATAATTATGTATCTTATTTATATCAATAATTCTATTTGCACACCAAAATCAGCCACTAGCGTATAATACGCATTAAAATATAAAATACACACTAAAATATTTGTATTTTAATATGTATTATACATTGTAACTGATTTTAGTGTACACCTAGAATAATCCTATTTATATAAAATTATAGATGTTATTATAGCTCTTTATATTATTATTATCATTATTATTATTATTATATATGAAATTGCAGGTATGAAACTAAGATTATCAGCAAGATTGTTAAAGGCATCTCTGCTAGATTGCCTCCTTTGCGTTTACAAATCAAAGACGTATTTGGATTAGATTCTCGTTTTGATGAGGAGGTGAAATTGCTTCTAGATATAGGCAACAATGACGCAGTTCACATTCTAGCAATTTATGGACCTCCTGGCATTGGCAAAACCACATTTGCTGCGCATGTTTTTAACAAAATTATTAGCAACGACGACCAATATGCAGCTGCAATTTTTATTTCCAATATCAGAGATAAACCAATATTCGAAGATCTCCAGTCGACATTGTTGTTAGATGAGATGGGTGAAGAGAGAAAAAGCAGAGAGGGCGATACAAATGAAGGAGGTAGTGAAATCAAAGACAAACTTGGTGGTAAAAAGGTTCTTTTAGTATTGGATAATGTTCATAAGATAGAACAGTTGGAATCGCTGGCCGGCGATTGCAATTGGTTTGGTCCTGGTAGTAGGATTATTATAACAACAAAGGACGAAACTTTACTGGAAGGATGCAGTGTTGAAATTAAGAGATATCAAATGAGGGAGTTAAATCATGACGAATCTCTCAAACTCTTTTGCTGGTATGCATTCGGCAAGAGCCAACCAGCAAAAAATTTTGCAGATTTTACTACTCAAGCACTTAGTATAGCAAAGGGCTCTCCTTTGGCCTTAAAAGCACTGGGCACAAGATTGAAGGACTATAGCTTAGAGGAGTGGGAAATGGAGTTGGACAAATATAACAAGGTTCCAGGAGCCTTCGAATTTCTGCTGAAATCTTTTGGAGTACATTAATAAACTATTGTTTCGCTTGCATTTTGTTCGATAGATGTCGATTAAGTTTTATACCACATTTTTTTTTTTTTAATCGGGGAGGCGAAATAGGACTACTTCTCTCAAAAGTAGATATGACTTCTCGCAATAAAAGTGCTTTGTTATGTTGCAAAAATAACAAACTTTTAATTGTTCGCAAAGAGATTACAAGTGTTTGAAGCAAAGAGAAGAACATAAACTAACACTTACACAAGCTTTTGCTAATGAGAACATAAAATAAAAAGAACTTAGAAACTAAAAATGCTAAAGAATTGACATATCTGACATTGAAATTTTTTTAAGGAAATTTGAAGAATGAAAAGAAATTGTTAGAATATATTAATATTAATTATCATATATGAGTTTATTAGATTGATATTATTTATAATTCTGTGATATTAGGTTATTATTATTCATCCTTTCTCTATTGTGTACTCTCTCACTTTCTAAAAGAAATAATAAAAATACACTAGAAACTTAGCTGAAGAACATATTTTTTATTTATTTAAGTAAAAAATTCCATATTTACCCATATAGTGGCAAAATTATAAAATGCACACCCATTACTTATCTCGCCATCATATTAAAAAAAATCTATAAATATATTCCGTCTCTAGTCAGAAAGGGACATTTACAATTTGTCATTTTTTGGTCTGGGCTCATTTCCTATCTCTCTAAACCCTTTATTACCATATTTGTGATGGCTAGAATTCATGTTCTTGCTGCCCCACGCGATGCTGGCATTCCTACTAGGGTGGTGCGATCTTCCGATATCAACCGGAAGAACGACGATGGCTATCACATCGTGACCGTGCTGGATCTAGAGTTAAGGAATTCTTTCAGCTCGTTCTGTTTAACTTGTTAATTATTAATAGATGGTTAGGGTTAGCAAATAGCAATAACTAGAGACATTAGTATGATGCTAGGTATTAAATAATTAGGTTATTAAATAGGTATTTAATATTTTAAAATTTATAACAACCAAGCCCTAACCAACTGTTTTACCTCACGCGCCCTCCTCTTCCTTCTTCTTCTTCGCGCATTTCGTGAATTTTCTGCACCTCCTCGTCTCTCACCTCCTCTTTTCTTCTTCCTCCTTCGTCATCGCGTTGTTGTTGTTGTTGTGGTTGTTGTTGTTGTTGTTCTTCTTCTTCTTCTTCTTCTTCTTCTTCTTCTTCTTCTTCTTCTTTTCCGTTTGTCTGTTTTGAGTTGTTATGTTAGATTTTCTGTTCGTTATGTTTATAAAATCTGTTCGTTGTGTTTATATTTACTATTCGATGATTGCTCTGTCTTGCATTTATTATTCTTGTTGTTGGATTGTTTATTCTATGTTTCAATTCAATATGTAAAATCTTTATTCATGTTAGAAAATTGATTTCAATTGTTTTTCAATATGAATCTGTGAATAATGTTGTTAGCATTGGTTTTGAATGGGTATGTTTTCTTTGTTTGGTTTATTATTATTAAGTTTAGAATTTTTCTTCGTTATGTTTATAAAATCTGTTCGTTGTGTTTTCATTTTCTGTTTGACGATTGCTCTGTTTTTGTTGTTGGATTATTTATTTTGAGGTTGAATTCAATCTGTAAAATCTTCATTTATGTTAGAAAATTAATTTCAATTGTTTTTTAATCAGAATCTGTGAAAAGTGTTGTTTGCATTGATTTTGAATTGGTATGTTTTCTTTGTTTTCTTGATTATTATTAAGTTTAGATTTTTTGTTCGTTATGTTTATAAAATCTATTTGCTGTGTTTACATTTTCTATTAGTTAGTAATTGATATTGTAATTGCTCTATTTTTGTAATTTTTGTGCAATGTGGATGAAGAGTACATCCCCAAGGTTGGGAGTACTTTTTTAACCTGTATTTGTTAATACTTTAGTTAATTAAAAAAGAAAAAGAAGAAGCCAAAGCACAACAATTCTAAATTTCATAAGGGAAAAAGAAAACAAGTTAAAAATGAAAGAAGCAACAACTTTGAAATGTCAATTTGATATTTGATAAGGAAAACAAAAACAAATAAAAAACCTAATCAAATTCAACGAATAGATTTTTCAAATAGAACGAACAAATTTTTTAAACTGTACGAACAGATTTTAGAGGTCCTAATTTCTCAATCTGTTTTCGTATTTTTAGGTTTGATTTGTTTGAATATTGTTAATGTCAATGACGGATACAAAACAAAAAAGTAAAGCAGTGGAAGAAGAAGAAAAAGAAGAAGAACGTAACAAAGAAACAGAAAAGAAGAAAGAGGAGGAGGAGGAGGAAGAAGATGAAGAGACGGAAGCGGAGGCAGAGGTGGAGGGTGAGGCGGAGGTGGTGATGAAGAAGAGGAACGGAGAGAAAAGAAAGAGGAAGAGAAAAAGAAGAAGAATCAGAAAGAGTGTTGTGGCTGCGTGAGTTGGGAAAGCGTGAATCACACGCGCATGAAGTGAGAGTGGGGAAGGATTGCTTGGTTTGCCTGGTTATGTCTACACCTAGCAGTATTGTTTATTAAATATTTTCTTTGTAAATAGCATTTCATGTTGAATATGTTATTATTTATTATTTAAATACTTATTATTTAATATTTAATATTCATTAATTACTATTAATATTTATGGTTTTTAATGAAAACTTTATTATTTAATAAGTGTGTAAATATTTATTATTTAACGTGTAATATGTTATCGTTTTGAATTTAATAACATTTAACATTATTTACATTAAGAAAAAACTAGGGAGTGAACATATTATGACCAATAAAGAGCCAATACATAGTTACGGATGATAACTTATATAAATTTTAGATGATAACTTAATCTTGAATATATGAGTTACGAATGATAATTCATACAAATTTTGAATGATAATTTAGTTATTGGCTCCCTAATGACTCCCTAACGTTGGTTCCGTAGCATTGTTCTTACAATAATTCTATGTGAACAAATGGTTTTTGCCAACCAAGTCCAACCAAGTCATTTATTTTTATGCTAAATAGAAGACTATTTCTATGTCAAATAAAATTTTATTTATGTGCAATTTTTTATACTATTTGACACTGAAATAAGATTCTATTTAGCAAAGAAATAAATCACTTGGTTGAACTTGGTTGGCCAAAATCACGCATTCAAATAGTATTACCCTAATATTTAATACTTATCAGAGACCTAGGATCCTACCCGCTCGGCGGAATAGCCACTTTATGGCCCTGCGTGAGGTGTTGATGCGGTTTTTCACGCAGGATGGGTTCGGGCAGGCTGTGATGCTCATGAACTTCCACTTCGACCTAATGTTGCTTTCAGCATTGTGGAGAGGTGGTGTCCCGAGATGCACAGCTTTCACATGTCGTGGGATGAGGTCACTATCACCCTGCAGGATGTGGCTTACCATATCGGATTACGCACTCATGGTCATCCGGTTGATGAGGCCATGCGGGACTTTCAGATGTGGTACCAACACCCGACGTGGGGTTGGGTTGTGGAGCTACTCGGCGACAGGCCCTCGTATAATCCGAAGGCATGGAAGGAGAGCTTCTCCTTGAAGATGACGTGGCTCAGGCAGAGGATGCAGTAACCATATCCCAGCTGATGCAAATGATGACATGCTGAGGCAATATGCTAGGTGACACCTCATAATGTTGATCGTGGGTTACTTGCTCTCGGACAAGAGCAACAACTTGGTCCACATCAGGTGGCTGCGACTCATACAGGACTTTGATAGGTGTAGCCAATACTCAAGGGGCTCAGCCGTGCTCGCCTGGACATACATATCGTTGTCCAGTGCCGCATGTTGTGAGATGACTGACTTAGGAGGCTATGTGCCACTGGTCATGAGCTGGATCTATCATAGGTTCCCTGCTTGGGGTCTAGCTCACTTGGATGTACCCATATTTCCATTCGCTCGATGATAAGTTTTTCATGCTTTTGGTTTTTAAGTTCTGTATTAATTATCGTAGGTACCTAGAAATGTGACATAACTTTTTTATCCGTCAGGTTATCAGGCCTGGCGCAGCCGAGCAAAAAACAGCAGGTATGGAGGCTTCTGGCCTGACGCATTAGATTGGATCGAGTGCGTCTGGAGGATGTGAGTTATCTACATATTTCTTTCGCATTTTTCATTTTATTAAACTTATGTTGTTTACTTTATCATGTGCCACTATTTATGTGTTTTTTCAGTTTCTTTGGACACCCTATGGATCAGATGACCTTCGGTTCCTCGCACCTGAGTTGATACGTCTCGTCCAGAGATCTGCACCTGGCGTTCCCTAGTACCCATCGTGTGCGTTAACTTGGTCCACATGCACCATGTAGATCGGGTGATGCGACAGCTAGGGGGAGACTAGCTGGTGCCTGCAGATCGTGTCAACCTCGATTACTTCCTCACGACCATTGGCAATGGGAAGGATCTTTGGTGGCCAACACACCGCAGCACTAGGGCTTGGTACGAGAGTTGGATGCGTCACGCGACCGACCCTGTTTTTATACACGTGGTTGCAGTGCCAGACTTCCGGGGCTCACAGGACTATCTGTATTGGTGGGCGAGGGCATGCAAGAGCACGTACCTATCACAGGACAGGTTGCTCGGGACCCGTAGGTGCAGGCTCTTCCATCAGACATCTGCACGACACCCTCCCAGCCGCGACCTGAAATCCCATTCTCGCCTGATGCCTGGCTCGCAGGTGTCGCTGAGGAGGGAGAGCAGGGCACACATGCAGAGTTGTTCGTCGAGATAAACGGACGAGAGGGGTGATGCATGAGCATCATTGGTAGTTTTTCTCATTAATTTCTTGCAAATTTAGAAAGAATTAACTTCATACTTAAGTAAATTCTCATATTTTCATCAACATAGCTTTGATATATGGTGTCTTTGTTAATTGCAGGAATTTAATGAAGAAATAGGAGAACTTAAGAGATTGGAGAACAAAGGAAATCAAAGAAAAGAAGCATAAGAAGAAGGAAAACAAGGAACAAAAGTGGGAAAATCATCACCCTTGAGGCAATGGCCACGCCTAGGCGTGGAAATTCTCACATACAAGCCACAACTAGGGGTATTTCACCAATGCCTAGGCGTGGACATTTCACTATGTTGTCAACTTGACCTCTTTGCACTAAAATGATGATAACTCGAGCTACAGAGGTCCAAACGATGTAGTTCTAGTTTCTTTAGAAAGCTAACATCCAGCGCTTCGGATTGATATGCATATGTCTATAGTGGATGTTTAGTTTGAGCCTCTCAAAACCATCAACACAGAAAAACTCATGCCTAGGCGTGAAACGCTCACCAAAACAAACGCCTAGGCGTAAAACACTCACAAAAACGCACGCCTAGGTGTGCTTTCCCAATGCCTAGGCGTGGGCTATGTGCAATGATTGTTTTTGTTCTGTTTTTGACAAGTTAATCTCAAGGTTTAAAGTCCAAAGCTCATGGTTGATTACAAAGCCCAAGTTTGCAAGTTTGTGAGCTTAATTCAGAGATTATTCAAGACATAATCCAAGCCCACTCTAGTTAATTAAGTGGAGAACAAGTCTGCAGAGGATCAATGAATGTATCAGGAATCTACTATCATTAGGAATTATATTTGTTTTGAATTTGAATTTGATTTGTTTCTCAATTAGAACTAGGTTTAGTTATTAGTATAAATAAGTGACAAAACCATTAGGGTTAGACACTTGGTTACTTTCTCAGTTTTACAATCCTAATTTTAGTTTTCTGCATTATGAGTAATTAAACACTTTGTTGAGGATGAAGAGATATGTTCATCCTGACATGGATATCTAATTCAAGTATTGCTTTCTTTCTAATGGTGCTTTGATCTAAATTCAAGAATATGATTTTCGTTCTTCATCACTAAAGAATTAGGATTGCTAAGAGGTAAAACTAATTCTGTTTAGTTTGTTTATTAGGTTTGAGAAAATCAATAATCAAACAAAGCTTGAAAACCTTATTCTCATAACTTGTAAATTGAACTAGCGATAGGAATTTGATAATTGTGCAACTCTTTAATTCTTATAATTATCAATTTGATTAGAGTTGGGCTGAATAAGTGACATATAATTCAATCTAAGACCACTTTTGAGATTATAGGAAAACTGAATTTGATTTGTGCTTCATCTTCTGTCTTGGTTAATGAGTCAAGAGATTGATAATTAACTAAGTTAGAAGAAACTAAATAACTAAAAGATTAGAATTTAGTAAATTAGGATTCATTGTGAATTGATCATTACTTGCATTAGAAGAAAGTAAATATCAAAGTTAACATCTTAGGGTTAAAGATCTCCAAGTCCTTGACTTTTTCCATCTCTGTTTTCTCAAATCTGTTTTAAATTACTTCACCATCAAGTTATTGATTTTTACTCTATTTTGTCATTGAAACTCCAATTCCTTATTTTGATTTTGTCTAATTAAAGAATAAATTGATCGTTATTGCTTACCGTGGGAACAATAAGAAATCGAATTCCCAAGAATATCCACGTGGGAACAATATCCACTCACCGTGGTTTTAGTTGTGATCTGGTGCGCTTGCCGGAATTGAATTCCCAAGAATTCGGGCATCAAGTTTTTGGCGCCGTTGCTGGGGAATAATTAGGATTAACAATATAGTATTGATAAGTTCTCTAACTTAGACTCTTTATTTTCTATGTTTAATCTTGAACTTCCTTCTCCATGATGTTGGAAGTTTCCAATTTGGTTTGCTTGTTTTGGTTACTTATATATGCAGGGCAATAGGGACAAGCAATTCTGAAATTTGATTCTGATATTGAGAGAACCTTGACCAAGTTAAGGAAACAATCTAAACTTTAGAAAACAACTCAAGAAAAAATTCAGAACAATATGGCAGACAATGGTGATCAGGCTATTAACAATCCAAGAAGAACTCTTGGGGATTTCACCATACGAACTACTGATAGTTGTGGCAGCGGTATAGTGAGGCCTATAGTGGAAGCCAATAATTTTGAGTTGAAGCCCTCACTCATACAACTAGTGCAACAAGACCAATTCAGTGGCAACCCTCAAGAGGACCCCAATCTTCGCATCGCCTGTTTCCTGCATCTGTGTGATACAGTAAAGTGTAACAGTGTTACTGTTGATGCCATTAAGCTAAGGCTCTTTCCTTTCTCTCTACGGGATAGAGCAAAACACTAGCTTCAGTCCCAACCTCTTGGCAGCATCACTACTTGGGATGATTTAGTCAGTAAATTCCCCTCCAAGTTCTTTCTCCCATAGAAGCTTGCAAAGCTTAAACATGATATCCAATCCTTTGCTCAGAAGGATAGAGAATAACTATACGAAGCTTGGAAAAGATATAAGGAGATGTTAAGCAGGAGTGTGCAAAAAATTTGGTTAGACTAAACTGAACTGAAACTGTTTGAAAAAAACTGATTTTTCAAGTAAAATAACCAAACTGAAACTACAGTTTTTTATAAAAACCAGTTTATTTAAAACCAGTTTTCTACAGTTCAGTTTGGTTTTAAACAAAAAAAAAAACTAGTTCTCAATTTAAATAATTTATTACTACCATTACCAAAAAGTGGCTATTTTTTTCCTTTTTTGATGAAAAAGTAGAACTTATCCAGTACCATAATTTAAAAAATGGATTAAGTAAATAGATACCATATCACTTTGAAAAAATGCCAATTAAAATATCTCATTTGGAGAACTCATTAAATGCAAATTTAATATTATTATTTTAATGTTATAGTACGTGTTTGGATTGGGGTTTGTGAAACTGAATTTTACATAATTGATTTTGAATAAAAGTGAGTTTGTGCCAACATGATTTATGTTGGCAACCTATGCCAATATTGATAAATAATTACTATAAAAGACATGAAATTAAATTATAATGTTATCTTTTCAATTATGTTTATTTTTTTTAATATATTTTTTATTTTATATTTTTCAATACGCTATAATTTTTCAGTATTATTATTATTTATGATTTTTTTTAATTTGCTCCATCCAATAAGATGAATAAATCATATTATAAAAAAGATAACAATAATAAATATAATATACAAGAACCACAATTGTAAAAGTGTACAATATCAAATAATTTTTTTTTTACAATCCAATGAGCCAAAATTTAAATATTCAGCTTATTTTTCAATTTCAGCTTCTATCCAATTTGTGAGCTTTTTTCTCAAACAATCAAACTTCAGGATTGTTGAGAAAGTGTTCCAATAATGTCTTTCCTGAATGGTTGCAACTTCAAACCTCCTATGATGGACTCAGTCACTCTTCTAGGATTTTTATTGATTCTTCAGCTGGGGTTCACTTCAAAGGAAGACTATAAAAGATGCTCTTGAGTTAATAGAGATTGTAGCAAACAATCAATATATGTACTCTTCTGATAGAGTAGTGAAGAAAGGCGTGATGGAGTTGAGCACAATGGACACACTTTTGGCACAAAACACAACTATGTCTCAACAAATCACATTTCTCACAAAGCAATTGGGGCAAAGGCAAGTCTCTGCAGTGGATGCACAAGTGCTGATTTGTGAGTTGCGTGGAGGATCACATAAGACTAATCAATGGGGAATATTACCCTACACCACCTCAATACCACATGGGTCAGGCGGAGCTGGTGTGTCTGACCCGTCAGTTGAGTACCATCACATTCCACCCTAGCCAGGCATGCAGTATTCTACACCAACTCAGTACCACATGTCACAACATTAACCCGAGTACTCGACTTATCATTCACATCATTCTTACGATCAGCCAAGGCCGAGTTATTCATCCTAGCCTCACTCGTAGTACCAGCACTACTCACTTCCCTCACAGCAATTCCATTATTCTCCACCGCCGCAACAGCTCATTCTCCACCCCCACAGATGTCGTACTATTCCCCACCACCACAACACTTCCACAAGGATGTGGCTCATCCTTAGCCCCAGCCCCCACGGCCACAGCATCCAGCTCGATATACCCAACCACCGACTTGTGGTACTGGCGGACATTTAGAGCAACAACCTAGGCGTAGATGACTGTATATTGTATTGTATTTGATTACGGATGACATTTTTGTAATTCATGGAACTTTGCACTGCATATTGTATATTTTGATCATGTATGCTACTTTTTATTGATTTTTAATGTTATGTATGTCAAATGTTCATATAAAACCTAAACTAAACCCTAAAATCTTAACCCTAAACTCCATGGCGACGAGATATATATAAAAAAGCTTTTTTAACATATTTCGTTGTCAGGTTAAATTATCTTGTTGTCCCTGGCGACGAGATAAGTAATGGGTGTGTATTTTTGTAATTTTGCCACAGCGAGTCTATATTTGTAAATATGAAATTTTTTATTTAAGTAAATAAAATATCCGGTGAAGAACTCAAAGACAATGAAATAAGCAAACAACAAAGAAATCGAAAAAGATGTCCTTCCAAATATTCACATGTTACACTTGCACTCCACGAGCTTCCTTGCGTTAGAGATGACTGGAAAATTTGGGCAGAATTTTTGTGGTAATGAGATAATGAGAAGTCATGTCTCTAATGTATGGCTCTTATCTATTCCTTGCGTTAGAGACAAGTGTGACGGTTCAAGCTCTGTCGATGGCAACAGGTGCAACGATGCGTGGCAATGACGAGCCCTCCTCCTCTCCTCTGTCGTGTTCTATCTCTCTCCCTCTCTCTCCTCGCGGCAACCCAGCGCTCTCTCTCTCTCTCTCTCTCTCTCTCTCTTTGATTCCTCTCTCCATCAACTCGACGACTTCCTCCCCGGCGATGGCAGTACCAAAGGCAGCAACGACCGTCGTTGTCTCCTCCACTCTCGATTCACTTGGACGGCTCAGTTTCTTCCTCTTTGACCTCTCTAACTCGGCATCTCACTTCCTCCGCGACGGCAATAGCAACTATCAAGCCGGCGTCGTTGCCTCCCTCTTCACTTTCCCTCTCTGTTTCTATGTGTGTGTGTGTTATGTGTGGATTGTATGTGTGCTTTGTGAGGAAGAGCATTGTATATGTTTGGGTCAGGTTAAAATTAGGGTTTTCGGTAAAATTCGGAAAAAAAAAAAAGGTAATTGAGAGTAGTTTAGGTAGTTTAAATAAAATTGGGGGTAGAAAAATAAATAATCAAATATTTGTTGTAGGATTCAAAAGTATTATCATAAAAATTATTTTATGTACACAATATTTATTTTTCATGCAAATTATTTTCAAATAATTATTCTAATGTATAATTAGAAATTATCTAATTAATTTTATATTAGTTCACAAAATAATTAAACCCAAAAATCTCAATTATCTAAATTAGATGATCAATTCATTAATAATTCTAAATTACTAATTATAATTTTTAAATACACAAAATATCCAACTGTAATATACAAAATAAGATAGGAAGGTGTTCACGTGTTCCAGTGTATGAACACGGAAATTTTGTTTCAAAGAATTTTCATCATCAATATATAATATAAAAATTTTAACGGTACTTACAATGAGATGTAGATTTAAGTGGACAACAATAAAGGTAAGCCCACGCTAGACGAGATACAGGTTCACCCGTTGCGCATTACATAGCGCTGAAAGTTCCCTCTTCACCTGCGCTGCGCTGCTACTTTTAAGCGGCTTAAGCTATAGGCAGCTTGTTGCTGTGATTTTGCTATATGGGATTGGGGTGTTGGGTCTTGTGCTATTAATTTTGTTGCTTTCAGTAAAAATGGACCTTATATTGCGTATGTCACATATTTGAATATGTGAGAATTTAATAGTCCATTTTTTTTAAATCTTATTATACAAATAAAAAATTTATGGGATATAATTAAAATACAATAAAATTTAATAATATTGTTAAAATTTTTAATACATTTTAGAGAAAAATATATTTTATCCTTTTTATTACAATATATAAAAAAGTACGTGAAAAAATTTAAAAGTTATTTATATCTATGCAATAACTATTAACACACATTTATAATCGTATTTTCTTTTTGCATTTTTCATATTAATGAACTAAATTATATACATAAAAATTATGAAAAGGTCTTTTTAAAATTATTAACGTAAGGAATTGAAATTGATGTATATATGCCAAAAGAATTTTATTTCTTCTTTTTCTTTTAAAACATTTCTAAAACATTTTTAATAGAGAATTAATTAATAATATTCATACAACACTTACCAAAAAATTATGAACGATCATAACATGATTTTCTTAAGTTTATTTATTTATCTCTGTATCTTCATATTCTTTAATCATGTAATGTTTTTTTTTAAATGTCTACTTCTATATATTTTTTAATTCTCTTATTGTTCATATTTAATAAAAATTCAAAACTATCGATATTAATGTATATAATCTATAATATTAAATATTTAATTTATTATAAAAGTATTAAAATTAATGGTTAAGATACTCTAATATAACTAATAAGTAAGTAAATTAGATGGACCAATAGAAAAATTTATATATACTTACACATTTTTCACTCCGGCTATAATTTAATTGAAAAATTAATAAAATTTTATGTAATACTAAAATAATCTTAATTAAGAAAGGAGCAAAATATTATTTTCAAAAATATTAAAATATTACTTGAGTAACCATCTGAATATTTTTGTCAAATTTAACCGATTGAGATTAATGTTAAAAACTAGAATACCCATTTTTAACTAAAAGGTGGTTAAATTTTATAAAGAATTATTGAAGGCTAAGAATTAAAAAGAAAAAAATGCACATGATATATTGCAAGTGGCCAGGATGACCTTTTAACCTCGTTTTGATAAAAGGGCTTATGCTTTCATGGTCCTTTTGGACATTTCCACACTTATCAAGTGATAAAATTACTCTTGGCAACCTGATCGTACCATGAACACCATGTTCCTCTCTTTGTGAGTGGAACATGTGATAATTTTCCAACAAGATAAAAATTTCAATTATGAACAATGCTACGGAGCCAATAATTAAGTTATCATCCAAAATTTATATAAGTTATCATCCGTAATTCATATATCCAAGATTAAGTTATCATTCAAAATTTATATGAGTTATCATTCGTAACTATGTTGGCTCCCTATTGGACATAATACATTATGATCAATAGGGAGCCAACACATAGTTACGGATGATAACTTATATAAAATTTGGATGATAACTTAATTATTGACTCCCTAATGACTAATGACTCCCTAACGTTGGCTCCCTAGCTCTATTCTAAAATTTAAACCCAAATCATAAAGAAGTATATCTAATTACTTTTAATAAAATAACTTATGAAAAAGATGCCTTAAAATAATAAAATAAGTATTAAGTAACAAATAATTGAATCTTCAAAATTAGGGTCTTACACATCTGCACAACATTGGATCTGCGAATCACATATCCGTGGATCCGCAAACCGCATATCCGTAGATCCGCATATTAATAAATAAATAATAAAAATATATCAATAGATAATTCTGTGACTTTTATATCAATTTAAGCTAATTTATTAATTTTAAAATTATTAGTATATTAATTATTTTAAATTTTTTGTAAAAATAAATTCGATCTATTATAATTATATAAAAAAAATTATTTCTATTTGAATTTGCAATTAAAAAAGTTTTATTTGTATTTACAATGGTCATAAATTATATGAATTTCATAAATTTCAATATAATAAACAATAAAAAAAAAATAACAACATATATATCTCAATATATACGTAATATTTTAAAGAATATTTAGAATTATTTTATTTATTTAAAATATTAGAAGCCTCTTGTAGAAAAGTTTATTCATTGAATACATTCATTTAATTTGCTTTGAATTTTGAAATTAAAATAGTAGTAAACATCTCAACACCCAAAACATCAAACTTTATCAAACATATTTACACCACTTGAAATGATGGAAGGCTAAGAATAAAAGTGAAACATATTTTAATATTAAAAAAATATTCAAAACCCATCAAATAAAATAAAATAGGTCATTATAAAATGAAGGAAGATAATTCAGTACAAATTAAGACACAAAAAAAAGTTGAGTACAAATTAGTACACAGTTAACTAATTTTAAAGATTTACTATAATTATTTTCAATAAATATTACATCATGTTTAAGACGATCCAAAAATTACAATTTTTCATTAGGTCAAACTACATCTGTAAAAAAAAGACAATATTAAAAATAATTGTTAAAAATAATTCACACTTCCTCCCTTCTATTCTATTGTGCACAATAAATAATAAAAGAAAAAATTTTCAAACATTTTCATAAAATTTTAAAAGTAAATAATTAAAACATTGAGTAGAACATACCGAAAGAGAAGCAGTTAAGCAAAGCAAAATCCAGATCTGGAACAAAGAAGTGGAAATCGCTAGAATAATGTGGATGTTTCCGAAGAACACGCTACTAGTGCCGGTGCTCTATACAGCCGCCACAGCCGCCTCTTGTGTTTTAGCAAAAGAGGAGGCCACTGCCGCCTCTAGAATCTGACATAGAAACGTGCTAAAGAAGAGAGAAAGAGGTGTAACAAAAATAGAGTTTATGCCCATTTTTAAAGAGAGAGAATGTTTGGAAAGGTATGGTTTTTCATTAACGATAAAATCACACAAAAAAATAATTGGTTGCTAATTTATAAACAATTTTGAAATTCCAAAAAAAAAAAAACATAAATGACCAGAATTGATATTTCAAATCTGAACAAATCACCAATTTTGACCAGAATAATCAAGTAGCAAAATCCCTATTTTTTGTTCCGGAATTTCATTTTTAAATTTCAAATAATAACAATAAATGCCCGGTATTAGCTTGTAATCAATTCTGATGAATTGTTGATTGAATAATCACTTATCGATTGACACTTGTAGCGCATTCAAGAACGCCACTTGTCAACAGAATTAGGCTGCCAAATGGTGAGAAATGAGCCTGCATCCCTATACTTATTATATTTTAATAATAGATTCGTTTGAATATATGTTTTCTATTTTTAATTTTGGTTATCGTTGAGTTTGGGGATTTAATGTTATATAAGAAAATAAGTTGAGAAATAAGATTTGTATTACTATAATTTTTTATTTTTTTCGTAAAATCATTTTTCTTATTTTTTTTATTTTTATCAGATGAATTCGCAATCTGATTCGATCAGATCCAGAGGCTAAAAGAGCGGATCTCTTATCCAATGAAAATTTTGTAGATCGAATTGAGATTTTGCTCAAATTTGATCCGCGCACATCCCTACACATGTGTAAATTTCAAATAAAAAATCCAAAATTTTCGCAGTAATAATATTTGCTTTCTCGAATATCTTTTTCTTTTTTTTTCCGGTGAAGACAGTGGGTGGTTGCAAAGGTTGGTGAGTGTGAGGAGGGGTGGAGCACGGGAATACTGGTTTGTGGTGTACTGAGTGAGGGGTCGTGAAGATAGCAGAGCAAAAAGAAGTGATGATGATGATGAGTATGATAATTAAGAAGAAAAGAATAAGATGATGATAATGAATTAATGGGGGAGAATACATGAATAAAATTGAAAAAACAGTAATGCTACAAAATCAAGTAATTTCACAAACCAAGTCCAACCAAACGTTCCTAACACACTTTCACCAACAGTTCGTAAAAAACATGCGTGCTTCCTCTTCCCCGTTTCTGCAACTTCTCTTCCTCCTCCTCTTCTTGCTATTGCGTCATCGTTGCCGCTGCCTTTGTAGTAGATATCGTTGCCGCCGTCATCGTTGTCGTTGTTGTCGCTGCTGCCATCATCATCATCGTAATCTTCTTCTTCTTCCTCTTCTTCCTCATCTTCCTCTCTCTCCTCCTCTTCTTCTTCTTCCTCCTCTGTTATGTTGTTGTTGTTGCTGTTGTTCTTGATGATCTTCTTCTTCTTCTTCTTCTTCTTGAACAGAACTGGATTTGCATATAAAACAGAACCGGATTTCTAAAAAAATGAAGTGGATTTCCATGGAAAAACAGAATCGGATTTTCAAAGAAACACAAAAGCAAATTTTCCTGAAAAACAGAACCGATTTAAAAAAAATTGAAGTGGATTTTCATTAAAAAAACAGAACCAAATTTTCATGAAAATCAAAAGCATGAACGTCTAGGTGTTAACAATATTACAACATGCATAATTTCATTTGTTTAGGTTTTGATAAATGACAAACATTGAAGTTGAGGATAAGCGTTGAAAGCAAGCAACAAGACAAGAAGACGAGTCCGCAAGCTTTGAAGACGGTTTAGTATCTTAGAACTTAGGTAAACTTTTTGTCAAGAACCAAAATTTATTATCTTTTTCACACACACTATAAAATATTTTTAAAGAAAAGGTTTTATAAAAAATATAGCCGTAAAAGTTTTATAACTTGTTTTATAACTAAGTTGGTTTAAGGCTTAGTAGTGCATATTGTCAATCTTGACCTTTGTTCACTAAAGTGATGATAACTTGATTTATGGAGATCCAAACGATGCAGTTCTTGTTGCATTAAAAAGCTAACATCCAAAGCTTCAAATTGATATGCAATAGTCCACAGTGGACATTGTCCTAGATATCCATACCCTAAGAAAAGGTATCGATACCGTTAGTCAAAACTTTGAATTTTGGCTCAACTGACACATGGGTATCGATACCCAATTTAAGGTATCGATACCCAACCCTAGCGCTAAAAACTCCCATAACGGCTATTTTTGTCAAAATGACTCCATCCCACTTATTTCCCAACTTCTCTAAGCCTGTGAATGCTATAAATAGATGGTTTGAAGCCTTATTTCATACACAACATCAAATATAAGTATCCTTGTGCTTATGTTTTAATTTCTACATAATTCCAAAGTGATTTTTGCACATATTTGAGAGATAACCAAAGTTGGTTTATAGAGCTTCTTTTGTATTCATCTACTCTTTTTAGAGAGTTTTCATTCTATCTACACTTCTTCTTGATAAAAAGAATTTTGTATATTGTTGTTTGAGTGACTTGGAGTGTAACTCTCCAAGGGTATGAGACTTGAGAAATACTATAATTGGTGAGGATACCAAGATAAACACTCAAGGGAAAATCTTGATGTTAGGATACTTCGAGTGGAGTAGGTTAGCCGTTGGTGATCAATATACCGTGAGGTGTTATAATCAAGTGCTCGTCGTTGTAACGGTTTATCAAGCACCTTGAAGCTTGGTGTGACAATGGAACTTCACAATTGCGAGTGGACGTAGGCAAAGAGATTGTGCCAAACCACTATATATCGTTGTGTGATATCTCTCTCAACTCAAACTCTTTTATATTCTTTTTACTTATATTTATACAAGTGTTTTGGAAAGTACAAGCTCCTTGTAAGTACTTAAAAATTGGCTTAAGTCATTGGAAAAATACTAGCACAAACCATTTGAGTTATTTAATTACCAGTTAATTTATATATTCGCAAAAATTTATAATTATTGTAAAGATACTCAATTCAACCCCTCTTGAGTATCTGTGCTTATTAACTAACATTAGGAACCCATCTTGGCGCCTAGGCGACTAAAAACAGAACCGGATTTTATAAATAAAAGAAGTGAATTTCGTTTAGAAACAGAACCTGATTTCATTGAAAAAATGAATTGCATTTCGTTGAAAAACAGAACCGGATTTCATTGAATAACAGAAACAAATTTCTTTGAAAAGAAGAACCGGATTTCTTTTCATCATCATCGTGATCTTCTTCTTCTTCTTACTCTCTGCATTCTACTAATTTTGCTTCTGGTTCTCCTTTTCCTTCCCTTTCTCATCTCCTCCTCCTTCTTCTTCTCTATTGTTGCGTCGTTGACGCCGCTGCTGCATGCTGCTGTTGTCGTCGTTCCTTCTACTGTTATCGTCGCTACTGTCGTCGTCGTCGTTGGAAGAAGCAGTTGAAGGAAGGAGAAGAAGAATGATGAGATGAAGAAGAAGAACGAGGAAGAAAGGAAGGCATTGTTGCAGCAGAGAACGAAAAGCTCATTTCTGTTGCGCGTGAGGACAATAGTTTAGTTTGGACTTGGTTGGTTAATATTCTTGGTTGTGTAGAATTATTGCGTAAAAAAATAGAGTTGATTAATGTTGTACCATTAAAAAATTAACGTTACGAATAAAATTAAGACAAATTAAAGGTTATGGGGATTTTTGAAATTTTTCCAAAATATTAGGGACAAAAAGAAAACTTTACCCTTTATAATAAACTTTCCTTGTTTGAGAGAAAACAGACCGGTTCCTGAGTTGACTAGTTCAAATGGCTGGTTCGGTTCAATTTTCAGAACAATCAATTTAATTATCGAGTTAATTCTAAATTTAGTTCCTGAAGTTTCACTTTTCTACTTAAATTGTCCTTAAAGCTTATTTTAACTCTGTTTAATCCTCCAAGTTCATAAATATACATCACTTTAATCCTTAAGACAATTTTCACCGCCCATTGTTAATATCATGTTGATATAGAGATGGCCGACTGCCATAATAAATACCAAAAACGACATTATTTGATGAATATTACTTAAATTTATTTGCAAGGGGTATTTAAAAAGTTATATATATATATATATATATATATATATATATAACAATATATTTTAAAAATTACATTATTTATTGGATGTTTGATTATTTTTAGCTAAAAAAATTCAATTAAGAAATAAACAAAACAAAAAATATTATTAAATTAAATATATAAAAAAAATTACTCAATTTCTCAAAGATACATATGAAACAATATATTTTCTTGGAATTTTGTTTGAAATATCAAAATTTCGAAAGTTATAATTTATAAATTCTTTAGTAATCTACACAAATACAATAACACTAATACATATTAATTATTTTTGTGTAATATAAAAATCAGAATAAAGAATTAATAACATGTAAAACTATACTAAATTAAATAAATAAAAATACATAATTGTCATAATGTAGGTTTGCATGTAGTAGTGTAGAGTGCATGATAAATTTTTTAATTGGGTGTGATATATTATTATATAGGAAGATTTTTATTTAAGATATAGAAAAAAAATTTATGAAACAAAATATATATTTGATTAGATGATATAATAATAGATATGATAAGATATAAGTAAAAAAGAAATAGTAAGATTTGTTGATTTTTCCGGCATTGTGGCATACGGCACTTAAAAAGTTGAAAGAAGTGAAAAGTGAAATAACATGGTTTTGAACTAAGCTCCCCAAAAATTCCATGAATCACCTAACCAACTCATCTAACTTATCTTGTTTATAAAGGTGTTACTAATTGTTTTACAAAATCTTTGGAGGAGTCATGGCCCCATTGTCTTTATGAAGCTCCGTCATTACAAGTGTCTAACTTTTATTTTAAGGCTTTTTTTTTGAAATAAAATAAAAAAAATTATTTATTTCCTTAAAAAAATTAACACAACAATATTTACTTAAATATGTTTTTTTTTGGAGCCCAATAGATCATCAGGTCACATCGATTTTTATATAAATTGATCAATAATCGGTGTGAGCTACACCGATTCACACTAAAATCACAATAATCGGTGTAGCCCACACCGATTCATGCCTCCTTTTTGCCTATAAAAACGCACCTCACCTATTTCCACCATTTCTTTATTCCTCTCTTTTGGCTTCTTACCTCTTGAAAGCAACAGCTCTTTCTCTCAATTCTCTCAGCTCCCTCCCCTCCACGTCAAATCAGATAAGTTTCTAATCTTTATTTTATTTTTCAGTTAT
The DNA here is from genome assembly GCA_036250425.1 of Stylosanthes scabra. Lineage (NCBI taxonomy): Eukaryota > Viridiplantae > Streptophyta > Magnoliopsida > Fabales > Fabaceae > Stylosanthes > Stylosanthes scabra. Next base: position 41,448 of record JASCZI010181613.1, read on the forward strand.
TATTTTAATAGTTTGGTTTAAATTTTATTAATTGGTGTAATTAGTTAGTTTAATTTTAATTTAATAATTTAGTGAAATAAGTATAATTTAAAAATTAATTTAATGTTTAAATTTAGTATAAGGTTATATTTTTAATAATTAGTAGTTTAATATTTAATTTAATAATTAGTTTAATTAGAAATTTTAATGATTTAGTGATTACTAATTAGTATAGTTTAAGAATTATTTTTATGCTAAACAGTTTTAAAAAATTGGTGCAATGTTTAGATTTAGTTTAAAATTTAGGTTTTAATTGTTAGTTTAATATTTACTAATTAGTATAAATTTTTATGTTAATTAGGTTATAAAAATTAGTTAAATGTTTAGACTTAGTTTATTATTTAGGATTTATTTATTAATTTAATAATTGATTTAATTGGTTTAGTATTTAATTTTAATAATTTAGTGTTTATTAATTAGTATAATTTTAGAATTACTTTTAAGTAAATTAGCTTTTAAAAAATTAGATGGATGTTTAGATCTAGTTTGTTGTTTAGGTTTTAATTAAGAGTTTAAT
>JASCZI010181614.1:0-29891 GCA_036250425.1 Stylosanthes scabra
TATATATATATATATATATATATATATATATATATATATATATATATATATATATTGAAAAAAAAATGAAGCAAAAGCAATGTGCACGATACAGCTACATGCCACATAAAATATTGCTATCAGTCTTAATCCTTACCAAACCATTCACTTTTATTTTCTTGGTAGATATAATACTAGATATCACGTCAACATGATTTTCAATGTTTTATTTATTTATTTTTCCTACTCAATACTTCAACTTGATTTAAGCTATATTATACATAGATTTAATTATTTATTATTATATTTATGAGTAATTAACTCAATTATTTATGTAAGTTAAAAAATCATACAGGTAAAACAAAAATAATATATAACATGTAAAATATTAGCTATCAAATAAGCTATGTATTTGTGAATTCCTACACATATATTTTACTTACTCTTCATATGTACATATATTTTGTGAATATCTACATATATCATATTCATATCCATATCATAATCACACTCAATTCTCAAATGCTGAAGAGTGAAGCAAGAATCTGGTGGCTAAAACAGATTACTAAGTAACTAGAATCAAGAGTAAAATTAGGAACTACTGCGTCTTAGTTTCACCCCGTCCAGAGAAACCAATATCAGTTCCATAATACCAAATTGTCAATGGAATATGGGTGGGTGATCACTTCTCAGCACACAAGACTAACCCAATTTACCAGCCTGATCTTTTATAAGAAAGATCTCACTTTCCAATATGGACAAACATTCTAAAAACAATCCGATTTTGGAGTCTCCAAATAGAGAACACCACTATCCAAACAACATTAGAGAAGCAAGCACAGCAGCACCAGACCAGACCACTATCAAACTTTTTCAAATGTTAAAATTTTTAAATTTTCATTTGATAATAGTAAGAAGATTAAATGCAACTCACAGAAAGAATGCAGTTAGAGATTAGACCATGTAAGCATCCTTTTGTAGGGGGAAAAATTAGAAACTAGCATTTTATGAACCCTGTATTTGTTACCATAATCAGGACAAAGAAAATCAAATTCAAACAGTAGATATAAAGGGGTCTGAACAAGCAGAAAGTAGGCATATATTGATCCAAATCTCTACATATAAATACGCAACATGAATTTAAGAGGTCTAATCATATATTATAACAATGAGATGGTTTTATCATTCTAGTCTTCTGCAGCATCATCTATTTCCTCATCCTCAGGCACACCACGAAGGTACAGAACATTGTTACATCTAGACGTACAAACAATCAAACAAAACAAAATTGAGGCCACAGCAATTTCATTTTCATGACACAGTCATAACTCATAACCAAAGAGAAAATCAACAAATATGTGGATTTAACACATACCTGATTAAAATTTCTCCCAAGTTTCCAGTAAATTGTCCCTCAATATACTCTTCAGTGTTAGCCAGCTACACAGAGATCCATATACACCAAAAACAATGTCAGTAGCTACTAGTAACCACGAACCCTAAAAACATGAGTAAAATATACAAGAGCAAAAATACATGGAGTAATTCAGAAAATGCACCTGCAAATTCATATAGGAATCAACTGAGACAAGGTAACCTGGAGAAGAAACACCATAACCACTAGATGATTAAAATCATAATTTAAAGTATTTCCTATAACAGTATAAAAGATCATAGGAGCATACCTTTGTATTCCATTCCCCACTTCAATTTGACAATAACTGGCTTCCCCGTCAAATTGTTCAGGAATGGCTTCGGGTTCACTGGTATAGTCTGCAAAACTCAGAGTGTAAAAGATCAGTTCGCAAAGAGTGTGGTTTAGAGTGAATAGAATACAGATCGAAGGATGAAAGAGGAAGTTACTAACCGCCATTGGAGGAGGATGCAAAAGCTGAAACGCGGCAACAATGGCTGAAGGTGGCAGCAGCTGCTAAAGTTAGGGTTTAGTGAACCAAAAAAGGGATAAGCAAAATTACGATTTTCTTGAATCTTGAACAGTTTAATGGGCTTGTAGGCCCAATGGGCTCATGCGACTATGCTATCATTTTTTAGTATAGCAAGCCCATTAATCACCCTATTTCAAACCTCCAAAAAGAATCAATATCTCAATAATACCAAAAAACATTTCAACAATAATTAAGATAGATAATTTTTTGGAAAAAAAAAAAAAACTGAAGGAGATGTTGATATGGTGAGGGTTGTATTTGAAATCTGAGAGTTGAAAAAAAAAAGTAGTGTATGTAATGTCTCTGTACTCTGTAGTGTGTAGAGACAAATGACACGAACTCCACACAAAGTCGAATCCCAAAGTGAGGGATTTATGATCCCAAGTTGAACTGCAACACGTTGCTTCCCTTATCAACAAAGCCTGTCACCATTTTTTTAATGGCTAATTTAATTTGTGTGTTTTGGTCTTAGTCTTGTGCTGCCTCTTAGCTTCGCGTACTAATAAGAGTATCACTGAATTTTACTTAAAGCAGCTTATTAATTAGTAGTGATTTAAAATTATAATCCATGAAACGAAGTATTCCATGCATGTTGAAGAAGTAATTAAGGTCAATAAAATCATGAATGTGTTCTCATGAGGCCATTCACACACACATTTGGAAGCAGTACATACGTAGGTAGTTATTAGGGGAAGATATGAAATGAAATGATGTTCATAAATTAAAATTAAAAGAAGAAGGAAATACGAGTGTTCCAATGAAGATGTAGATGTGAATTACAGCTATATATGCATGCTTGGGGTTCCTCAACTTGGCAAACCGTTCGCCGACTGCAGCGCGGTCGTCTCCACTGTTACTGATGTGCACTTCACATTTCAAGATTGTTTTAACCCTTCTTTAATTTACTGCTCTCTACTGCTTTAATCTCATAATCAAACATAACCTGCTTGCTTTATCTCTGCGCTTTAATAATTTGTTTTTCCTATATTAGCTGTTGCATTGATATTTGCATACATGACCTAATAATCATATTTTACACATTTATAAATTATACATCCAATATTTAAAAACTATACATTATTCAAGTGTCTGTCTTCATTAATTATGAGTAAAAACTATATCATATTTATATACTATTTTATGAATATAAACAATATATAGTGTGGGTTGAATAGATAAAATTTGCTTAACATCCTAACCTGATTAACAGCAGGTTGAATACTGAAAGTGTGGGAAGTGATGCTAGGCCTAGCTAATATATATTAGTTATTTTAATGAATTAAATAATTTTTAAATGGGAAATTATAAGTATATATGCATATATGGTAATAATTGTAGAGAGTAAAGCATTTAGCAGGAGTGCATGAAATATGGAAATAGATGCATTTAATTTTATGGGGGAACACCTTCTTTTGCAATCACAAGCAAACATCCCCACACTCTTCCATCTCCTCCTCTCCCTCCTCCCTACAACAACTACCCACTTGCCTAACTTAATTCATCCTCTTTCCTTTCTCTGTTTTCCACAAATTAATTAAAGCCAAAAAGAAAAGGACCAAGAGATGAAGAAGCAAGAGTTACAGTAGGGATGAGTTAGATATTTTAGAAAGACGTGTGGTGTATTGTATTAAATGAGGCTTGAAAATGGAAAATAATTAATTATTAAGGCTGGGGGCTGGGGTGCATTCTATTCTAGACTCTACACACCACCTATCTCACCCCTTCCGACATTTGTGCTATCACTCTCTCTCTCTCTCTTCTCATCAAGATCCATCAAATTAAAAGGAAAGAGAACCACTACTCTCTTCATCAACATGCATATGCAGTGCCCCCAGCAACAGCTAAAAACAATTCAACAAGGATCCCTCAAACAAATTTAAAGCCCCTCTCTCTTTATTTAACTCTCTCTTACACCTAAGCTACATACTCTCCCCCTTTGCATTATTATTTCAAATACATTAACATCATTTATTTACACCCACACCGTGTGCGTGTGTGTGTCTCTCTACTGGTTTATTTCATCATCAAATCTTGAATATGATGAACAGTTTTGACCCCTCCTTGAAACGGAGATGGCAAGACACTAGTAGAAGACAGATCCTCATCGGCACTACTAGTGCTGCACCTTCCAATAGTAGGAAATTATTACAAGGGTTCCCTGGCCTCGAAGACGATGATCTAGTTTCTACAGTGGTGCCTGCAGTCACGGTGGTTCTCGAAGGGCGTTCGATCTGCCACCGCATCAGCCTCCATAACCATGGCAGCTACCAGAGCCTAGCAAAAGCACTGAGGCAGATGTTTGTGGACGGTGCAGATTCATCTTCATCGTCATCAGCATCAGCATCAGCACAAAACTCTAGTGATGATGATAATAGTAGTAATGATCTTGATCTGTCAAACGCCATTCCCGGTCACCTTATTGCTTATGAAGATATCGAGAACGATCTTCTTCTTGCTGGTGACCTTTCATGGAAGTAAGCTACGCCTACCTACTACTCTTCATTTTAATTTCTTCGATCTCCATCCTCAACTCATTTCATATTAATTAATTAACATTAGGGATTTTGTACGTGTGGCGAAGAGAATTCGGATTGTTCCAGCGAAGGGAGATTCAAGGTCAAGGAAAGGTACAAGTACAAGAGAGGAATGAGTATTGAGTAGTAACAGCAGTGATATTTTAATATATATCTTATTAGCTACTAAAATATATAGCTTCTTCATGAGTTGGTTGTTCTTGTTGTTTTAGTTTGGTTAATATGATTTTAAGGGACATGGATGGATATGTATGTATGTATGTATGTTGTGTGCATGTATGTACAAGTAAAGATTCATAATAAATTGGACGGTGGAGGCCACTGCATAGGGATATGAGTTTATATAGAAAATTTTCTGGTGATTGAGTTGAGTTATATATATGTAAAGCCTTTGTATGTGTGTGCTAGCTAGCTACCAGGTAGTATTATATATTTGTATGAATAAAAAGGCATTTAATTTGAATGAATTGAACCTCCTCTTGCTCTTGAATCTTGGTTACGTACGTACGATATCTTTTTGTTTCATTATTTTATTCTTTTTTACCACAGAAAAAGAGAACTTGGTTGTTTCACATAATATGTTTTCTGTTGGCAATTATGGCATGCATTACCATAATATATATTGATAACATGTAATGTAATGAGATGAATAATAAATAAATTAAATTTTCTACTCCTTACTAAGATACATTTCAAATATTATATTCCTCACAATGGCATAACAGATACTTCTATTTTATATCAAATAACAGGCTTATTCATCAGTTGATGATGATCTGCTTGTATATTTGGATAACTTCTCAACCACTACAACACAAGTGGGCCTGCAAATTGAGTGGTTTAATTTCTTCTTTTAGCTTAAAATGATAACCGACGAAGGAATGAAATGAATTAACTTATAAAAGAAAACAAATTTATTGCAAAGAATTATTGAAACCGCGGCATATTGGTATTCGAACCCTTTTAATCGATTTTAATCGTATATTAATTTTTTAACTAAAATCAATCAACATCGGCTACTTGAATCTTCCTATATATAGTCCTTAATATAATAATATAAATGCTTTTTTCTCTGTGGACACACACCTTTAATTCGGTGATGCTGATTAAGCCGATTATTATTATTTATCAGTGGTAGTGTTTTGTTAGATTATATGTATAATGGTCCAATATGCATGTCATAAAGTAACAATGCAGTATGTGGAACACTACTCTCATATTGCATTTCAATGTTCATCATATAGACAAGTCCTCCACCCTACGTCATAGTGTGTCTCAAGTAGCATCTTCTATGTTTCTTTGATGAAAACAATAACGTCTTTTGATTTTCCTCTCCGTCCTTGAAAAGAAGAGATAAATTATTATTAGTGTATATATACATATATATTATCAATAAGAATAATATAGTGTTGGCCTCACTAATATATAGAGAAGTACACTAGCTATATATGACTTTAAGAGAATTTAATTCTTAAGAAACGTGAATGGATATAGAAAACCTAATTTCATTTGGAAGATACCGATTTGCCTTAAAAATCAACCAAAAACCTAAGTATTTATAACTATACATATAGATATACTACATGAAGATATCCAAGATTGTAAAGTTATGATATCATTTATCACTAGCTAGTTTTGTAGTAAAACCATTATAAATAGTTTCTCTAGTTCTCTTAGGCAGCCCAGGAATTTTCTTCTAGCTAGGTCATGCGAATCACAATGTCCTTGTTACTGTGTTTAACTCCAGTGGCACATCTCTTGGTTCATGTGACAAGATTTGTTAGATTTAGGGTTCAATCTTCATATCCCTTTCCCTCTCTCTCTAATTTCCCCTCCTTGGCTACAATAAATAACAATAAGAATTACATGCAGACTCCTCTATTGAACGAAATATTGCTACAATAAATTATTATTATTATTATTTCATAATTTTAGTATCATTCTAATGCTTTCTATATCATAAACACTTCCAAATGAACTTAACATATATTATGTTCATGTGCAAGTGAAGCATTACTAACACACGTATATCTCCCCACATGCTTCCCCACTACTCATCCTAGAGATTCTCTTATCTAGCCATTACCAAGTGTTAACTCAGATGACAAGTTATGGAACCACCAATTTAAATTTGGAGCCTCTAAATTAGCTTTCAAACCTGGCAAAACCTTACTACAATTTATTTAAATAAATATGGACCACAGGCAGATAAATGTAGAGGACCACTGCCAACAAGTCAACAGTTAAGTGAACACTGAAAAGCAGACAGAACGATGGGGAAGGGGAAAGCCACATTATTATGCTTGGTTTCATGAATATTTGGTTGGAGTAAGCCTTTATAATTCAAATTGCTATTGAACAAAATTAATAACATAACAGACCCCTTCCCCTTCTGGCTTCTGCTATTCAAAAGATTTCTTTTAGTGTTGTTCTAAATTTAATCTTTGACATCATCAATACAATAATGCATGGATTAAAGCATCATTGCTTGCCATTTAGTCAAGCCCACCTATGTAATTACCTTCGCCTATACGTAGTAAAGTAGTGTTGATTTTAAAGTGACATAAATGAGGGTTCTTATGTCCTTTAAAAACTAACAAAAACAAATATTTATTATTTATTTTATACTGTTTTAACTAAAATAAAAAAATTGTATTTAAAAGGGGATAACCAACCAGCTGACATACGCATTCCAGTTACGTTTCAATCAGCAATAAATAAACTCCGAAAACCGTTGTTTATTAGGCAACTTAATTATTGCTAGTCTACATTACATAGTATTTGACATCAAATACAATCAAGTTACATAATACATACGTAAGAAAAGATGTAATACTAAGCAAATACATCGACTATGGTCCCAAATCTAAAGCCGATATTAGTGAAAGGTGATAGAAATATTGTTATCGTTATTATTATTATCAAGAACACAGAATATAAATGTCAAACAATGTAATAGCTGACAATGCAGCAAAAGAGACAGAAACTGACATTCTATGGAAATGGATTAATTAGTCATCAATATAGTTGTACAAAAGTGGTGCCAGCTTTTTCTGACCGCAGTGATGAAAACTGTACGGCAACTGGAGGTTCAACTTGATCTTCCATTATCTTAGAAGGGTGGTAAACCCCATTCACTGGGGTTGAAATCCAACAATGAGTTCAAAACTAGATCTGCTTTATCATGAAAAGACTTGTCCAGTCTTGGATCCGGAACCATAACAACAGACCTGTGTGATAGACACGTAACACAAACAGATCAACATCAAGAATAAATTGAAATCTCTACTACTACATCAAATTGCACAATGTATCTATATTTATCGAAACAACATGCAACTGGAAATTGATTTAGGCAAGAAATAGGAACAAGTAGGCATCGTCATCATTACAGAGAATCCAGAGGTACCCGTACCACATTGAATGCTATATTAACCCGCTCACGAGTTAGACTAAGATGTAGTACTAAGTTCTAAATTTTTGAAACTTAAGAGTGTAACGGAATTTTTAAAAGATTAGAGCTTATCGTGATTAAAATTCCATCAATACCATGCAAGCCATTAGCCAACTCCAACTTTCAGAGCTAACAAATGAGGAGGATTTCAATTATTGGAATGTTTGTAGGTAAGAAATTAATTCAGAATTAGGTAAATAATAACAGATTTCTACATTGATAACAGGAAACTTGGGACGATCTGTCAAACTGAACACATCCCTTTCTTCAGTGACTGCATCTGGCTGGCAAAACTTATCAGCTGCCTCTAAAAACTAGCTTAATTGACACCCAAACTTAAGCCATCATTAGAACATAGAAGATGGTGGAAGTGAAATCCGCTAACTTGCCTCTGAACTTTGATATTTATAATTCATAATTTTCACCCCAAGGACATACACAGGTAATAAACACATTGCTCAATGGTGACAATCCTATAAACAAGAGAAAGAGGCAGAGAAAGAAAGGATCCTAATTCAAAGTGACATAAAGTCGTTACAAAGATGCAATCTGTTATAACTGTAAGGATGAAGAGCTTTTCCGATACAGAAAGTATTATAAATTTAAATCATCCCAGACCAGTGATATAAAACTTGTACTAAGCAAGCAATAATGCGGCATATGGAAACGATAAATCTAACAACTTATATCCCTTCTACTAAATGTCGGCGAATGTTTGGAAAACAAAATTTAGTTAATTGAAAAAAAGAAAATAAAAGAAAAAGGGATATTTTTCTATGGCTCAATCAACTTACATCCCAGCATTTTTAGCTGCAAGAACTCCTGAAGGCGCATCTTCAAAAACAAGAATGTTAGAAGGATCTGCAGGTCCACCCTGTTGACCATCAACTGAACATTAACTACAACATCACCATATACGACTACAAACTACAGACTTTGAAATAAAACAATTCAAAAAACGAATCCAAGATCAAGTTCAGATCACAAAAAAGTAAAGCAATTATAAGTTATAAACATTCAATCTGCAGTCTTTTTTGTCATCTAGTAAGTGAACAGTATTCATAGCTTGGTATACCTCAAATCTCTTGGCTGCTGCAAGAAATACATCTGGGGATGGCTTGCCTTGTTTAACTTCAGGGTCATCACCAAGAACAACATGATGCATCAAAGCAAAGAGTTCCCGATGTCTTTGAGTTTTCAATTCAAAATGTCGCTTGTGAGAACTGTACATCAAATTTCAATACAACTTCACAAAAGAATTTCCTTCAAAATAGATGCATGATAGAAAATAATCCCTTCTTTATACAGCAAAAACATACCCAGTTCCCACGGCAATCGGAACTCCTTTTGCATGTAAATGTCTGATTAAACGGTCAGCACCTATTATATATAAACAAAATAGGGACAATATAACTATAAGCATGCTTGCATTGTTGCATATAAAAACAAAAACCTGAGTAATCCTTTAGCTGAGCCAATCTAAGCTACTATTAATAATGGCTGGATAGTATTCTCTAATGATTTTAAATGGCAGTTCCAGAATTCTAATTTTAAATACCTGGCATGAGGTCACTTGTTGGGAACAATTCCTGCAGCATATCCTCTCTTTCTACCAAAACCTGCTCGGGGCTAAGGGAGTCGCTAATTCCACTCTCTTCAACAAAAACCCTAGCAGATTCTATTGCTTTCCTACCCATCATCTTGGCCTTGAGGCTCCAATCGAATGTTTTGTTGTATCTGGCGAGTATCTTTTCCTGAACCTCAGTGTAGAACTTCTCTGTATCTGCAAAAAAAAAAAAGCGAAATTCTCCATCTTAAAATGCAGTTGTTGAATGCATGACTTATGCAAGTAATGTAACAGAAAAGAGCAGATTGAAGAGTGAGAGATAACAAGAAGTTGGAGACAAATCGGGGAGCATCACATTCACATACGAGTAGTGTATAGTAGAGAGAGGTACCGAGCAAGAGACCGTCCATGTCGAAAACGACGTGGCTGATTTGTTTTCTGAGTGCAGAGGGATTCACCATTGCGCTGCGATGACTGAAACAGATCTGATTGGGAACGAATAACGACAGAGTGCACATACTCCCGGTTGCAGTTTGCTGATGGTGCTACCCTCTGTCCCAAGTTTTTTTTTTCCCAATTCAGACCCTGAACAAAGGCCCAGTTTCAGCCCATTTTGGGGCCCAAAAATATTGTTGGTTCATCTTCAGACCAAAAATTCCCGCGCGCACAATCAATATTTTCGCCTGGCCGCGAGTTGAAAATTGAATTTGGTTGATGATCTCCGCATATGTCCAATCACAATGAAATATTTTAGATCCAACGGTGGAAATGAGGCGTTTATTCAATCACGCGGATAAGTATATAATCCAACGGTATCAGGTCTATGGTCTTAAGCTATATAAACTCGAGATCCCCACTGCGTCTCCCGCTTCACACTACACAACTCACTCGTCGTTTTTTATTTGAAGCAGCAGCAAGTATTATCGTGAAGCATGTCTGGAAGAGGAAAGGGAGGCAAAGGTCTCGGAAAGGGAGGTGCTAAGCGCCACCGTAAGGTTCTGAGGGATAACATCCAGGGTATCACCAAACCAGCCATTCGCCGTCTCGCGAGGCGTGGCGGTGTGAAGCGTATCAGCGGTCTCATTTACGAGGAGACGCGTGGTGTGCTTAAGATCTTCCTTGAGAATGTCATTCGCGACGCTGTGACTTACACTGAGCATGCTCGCCGCAAGACGGTTACTGCCATGGATGTCGTCTACGCACTCAAGAGGCAGGGCAGGACCCTTTATGGGTTCGGTGGCTAAACCAAATCACAATTTGGGGATTTGTTAGCATTGTTTTCAAAATTAGGGTTTCTTAATTTCGCTGCTTTGCTTTTGTTCATATTAAATTGTGGATTAGCTCTTCAACTGAGTACTTAACAAAGCTTTTAATTGGCTCTCTCGTTTTATATTTTGGATTAGTCATAGGTAGAAGTTGTTCCTTCTTTGTAACCAATTTCAACGATGTAGCTCTGGCTTCGTGCAATTCGAAATTTATGATGATATATAATGTTCTGCTTCTCCTCAATTATCCAAGACTATTATTGATATTACATTCTTGTTGGTTCGTACTTGCTCTGCACCTGGTTGAAACACTATTAGGCTTTTGTCTTTGTTTGAAATGGAACTATCTTGTGTTTTTGAAATGATTGCTTGTAATTAATTAAGGATAAGTACTGGGCACATTATCTGCAGTTTGCTGTATGTTTCATTACGATATTCATTCATTTATTTCAATCAAATAAACATTGTTCTTCACGATAGAGAACTTTTTGCCTTTACATAGTTTAGCTTGAGGATGGGGGTTTTCCAACCCGTTTATGTTCATATGCCTTAGCTGACACTGACGGTGATTAGCAAAAAGGGAGAGTTAAACCCCATTGTCTCTGGATTGTAATTATTTAGACAAAAATATATATATGAAGGGGAATTAACTTTTAACTGTTCAAAATTCACCAATTTTAGAATTTGAAGTCATTGATTTAAAATTTAAAGTAAATAAGATTATTAAAAAAAAAAGTTGATTACCTCACCTTCTCCTTGTAATAATTACTAAAGTTTGGAATTGAGATGAGTTTATGAGTGATTGTGATTGCATTTGCTTCTACTAGAACCATCTTCTAACTTGGGAGTATATCAGATATCCTTTTTTAAAAATTACTTAAATATTTTTACAAAATTATAAATCAAATGTCCAATATTTTTATGCTAAATAGAAGACTGTTTTGATGTCAAATAGAACATTATTTATTTGTAACTTTTTATACTATTTGATATTGAAATAATATTTTATATTATACAAAAATAAATTACTTGGTTCAACTTAATTAGCGAAAATCACTTGTTCAAATAGCATTATCCTTTTAATTATTTTTATCATATTTTTTATGTTTTAAATATTTATTTAACATTCATATGTTTATATAATTAATTCTATTAGTAATATAAATTTTTAGGTACTATCTTACTAGTTTATTCTAATAAATAAGATACTAAGAGTATACATTAGAAAAATGTTTGTAGCAACATTCTTAATTTGATTAAACGACTTATATTATACTTTGATATATAAATTTTTAAAGTTATGGTGATTTATAGTTTTAATAAATATCCATTTTAATCCTTCAAATTTAAGATATTAGTAAAATTCGTATCCAAATTTCAATTATAATTTTTAAATTAACAAACTAGTATTATATCTTCAAAATCGATATAATTTATTAACTTACACTAATACATATTTGTAAGTTTCAAAATTAATTTGGCTTATTAAAATTTTGAAAATTCATTTGATTCAAGTGAAAATTTTAAGGGATTAATTGGCACGAAATGGAAAGCGGGTCAATCTTCAAACCGCGCCAACTTTGGTGTGTTTTCTCTCAGACACATTTCCCAACAGAAATTAAAATTAAAAAATCGCCCGCTACCCCAAATGGCTCCAAAATTTCAAATCCCCCAAACATTATTTCAGCCAATCAGAATCAACCATTTCGAATCCAACGGCAATGCTTTTTAAGCCACTCTCTCACACGGATCGCTACTCATCCAACGATCACAAATCCTTATCCGCACCCTATAAAACTAAAAGATCGTCCTTCCCCATTCAACATACAATCGTTTAACATACAATCGTTTAACTTCGTCGTCGTCAAGAAAAAAAGGAGCTAGCAAGCATGTCTGGAAGAGGAAAGGGAGGCAAGGGTCTCGGAAAGGGAGGAGCAAAGCGCCATCGCAAGGTTCTGAGAGATAACATCCAGGGTATCACGAAGCCCGCCATTCGCCGTCTCGCAAGGCGTGGTGGTGTGAAGCGTATCAGCGGTCTTATCTACGAGGAGACACGTGGCGTCCTCAAAATCTTCCTTGAGAACGTGATTCGTGATGCCGTCACCTACACTGAGCATGCTCGCCGCAAGACTGTCACGGCCATGGATGTTGTCTACGCCCTCAAGAGGCAGGGCAGGACACTCTACGGATTTGGAGGCTAGACTCTTCGCAATTGGGAATTTTTTAGATTTAGGGTTTATGTTCCTCTCCCTTTTATGTTGATAATTGTATTGTGGATTAGCTCTATAATCCGGCTTTTAATTTGTCTACGAACTGGGAGAATATGTCTCGTCGATTTATAGTGATGTGTAGATCTTGCAGCTAATTTCAATATCATTTTCTTAACTAGCTGAGAATGTTAAATTTTTTACACAGCGTTTCCAAATTTTTTACCTCTAAGCTTATGTCGAATTGTTAACGCAGAATATATGTTAGTGTAGCTGTTGTTATTCCTTATTGAAACATTCTTTAGCTTGTTTATTAGATTTCAATTGAATGATGAATCTACGTTAAATGTCTCTTGCAAATAGTGCATTCACTGTAAAAGTATGCACAGAAGAATGTTCGGGGTTAGAGTGTCATCGTTTAACTTTGTTTCTCCATGAAATTTAGATTTGTTTATGCTTGTATAGCAGAGTTGGCTGTCCCTGTTCTCGCTTCTACGCTCTTTCAATGGAATGGGTCGGATAGTTTATCACATTCATCTCCTAGTAAAGCATGGTACAGAATTCATTTTGTCTAAAATTGGCGATACTATAATGCTTGAAAGTTGAAATGTTTTGGTCTTCTGGGTAAATGAAGGATGGTTATAGGACAGATAATTGTGCAGGTTATATCACACTAGACACAATTATCAAATCAAGTTATATGCCGGAGTTTATTTCTCACGGGTAAATTCGGATTAGCGGAGCTAGGGGCATACTAGTCTGCTGGACCAACAGGTTTAGGTAGTTTGGACTTTGGATTGCTGCCAATGCCACAGCCTCCATGTCTATTGGGATTTGAATTACCTATTGTTGTGCGTCTCTTCAAACCAGGATTGTTTGGGTTGAGTTTGGAGAAAAAGGGTGAAGGAAAGGGCGAAAGACTGCTTTTCTAAATGCACACTAGCCCTCCTTTCTCTTCTAAACTCTTAACTCACAGACAAGTTTTAACATCATACAATTTATGCACTGGAAAATTCTTGTTTTGATGGCAAGACCATTTCTTCCTTTCTTCAAGATCAAAGGCCTTGACACAAACACAATGTGTATACTTCATTTCAGTTTACCCCGGAACATTGTTTCTTAGTTTCTTTCCTTGGGCCTAGGCACCACCTACATACACATTGAAGCTGTTCCTCACAACCTGGTAACAATCTCATTCACATCACCATAAGGCCTAGTCCTATCAATTTTTTCTTGTATATTAACTTATTAAGCTCAAATTTGTTTTCTGCATTCCCCTTTGCCCATACGAACATCTTTATTAGGGGTGAAGGGGATATCAAGTTCAACTATTAACAGAAAGAAAACGTGTCTCAAGACACAAGGTGTAGTTGTACTTAATGAAGCTAAAGTGTTAAACTAGGGAAGAGATTAATAAATACCTTAAGATAATCCATGACAAACACCCCTGGCACAACAGGCTCTGAAAAGGGGATGATGTTAAAAAAACATACCTTCAAAATGTCAGGTGACATGATGATTGGGAGGTCAGATGAATCAACACAATCACAACAGTTCTCTTCTCTCAGATTCTTCTGTTTCATAGTTTTTCTGCACTTATTGTTGACACTTTGGTTGACACCTTTACAGGGATGATCATCGTGCTATTCCTCTTTCGAAAAATCCTATCATTCCACTGACGCTCATGGATATAAATTTACCTAAGCAGGATATAATTTTGGGGAAGTTTTGGATTGTTTGAAAAGTATTAAAGCATTCTAATACCGCCATATTTTTATAAAAAGTAGTTTCGTAAACGTATCCCAAGTCACACATTATTGAGTCGAGGACACATTCATGAAAGAAAGCACTAACCGGTTGACTGTTGTATGATAGTGTGGCTTGGTGCACTTTGTTTTGTCATGTGCCCTTTTTTGTACTACTTTTGAGTCAGAGTCAATCCAATATAATTCCAAAGTGGAGAGGTCCACGACGGCGGGTCTCTCAATGCTACAATCTTCAGGTTTTAATTACCTTAGTCAACTAATAAAAATTTAGTCAACATTAATTAATATTTTAAATTAAATGTTATAATTTTTTAGATTTTGAATATTCTATTTTTAAGAAATATAAAATTATAAATATTTTATTTTTTTTAATTAATTTATTAATTAAAAAAATATTGATATAATTTCCCTTCAAGATAAGAAAAAATTTAAAACTTAATCAAAACCATGAATTAATACCAAGATAAGAGAAAAAATATGTAATGCAGCGCTTAAACTTAAAACGAATTTAATGTCATGTTTAAATTTCAACTATAATAGGCCGGCACTTATTTGATTTTTTTATTCGAAGATGGAGCCATCACTTTCTGTTGCGGTACGTATAATGGAATTCAGAGTATGCAAAGAGTGGGATACATTTTCAATTTGATGTTGCCCTTCACCATTTGCTAATTAATAATATTACTAGTGTCTAAATTAATATCTACGTGGGTGGTGCTTATGGTCCTGCTTTTTATTAATTTTTCCCCCAAATCTAATTAGGTTCCGTGGCTATAGCCATTGCCCAAACCAACACGGTAAGGTGCACCACCAAACACTGAAAAAATCAGGTTCATGGTAGAGCCCTTAAGTGTGACTAGAGCCACAAGAATGGTGTTTGCTTTGATTTGGTCCTTTGGAAATATTGTCGTTGATATGGACAATGCACTATTCCCTTCCCTTACTTCACCCTACTCACCATTTTGGGCTTTCTAGAACCCATCGTCAATTAAACCGAAAGCACCTAGAAGGATAAACTTGTTTCGTAAATATCCTTGCATATACTCCAAGCAAAATAAAAAAGATACAAAAGCAAAAGGGCAAACTAATAATTCCCCAACCCATTTCTTTGTTTTTTCTTCACTCAAATTCATAATAATCACACTGCAGTGAATTATAATATCAAATAATCATAAATAATTAACTACTAGTATATGTATATATAAAGAAACGTTTGCCTCATTTCCGTAGTTAGAGAAAAATAAAAAGAAAAAACAATTTCTTCTCTGTCTCTCTCTTCCCCTTCACATTTTTCCTTCAATCATGGAAGAAGAGCATGCTCGTATGATCGAAGACAAGAATAATTATAATGAATTTGAAGAAGTAAAGGAGCAAAGAGAGGCAATAGCAATGGCAGAAGAAGAGAAACAAGAAGAAGAAGAAGAAGAAGAAGAAGAAGAAGAAGAAGAAGAAGCGCTCTCACTCTGCGACATGCCGCTGAATCAAAATTCCAGATCAGCCAGCAAGTGCAACAGCTTGGACGACGTCTCATTCACCAAGATTCTTCGTCGATCGCCACCGTCGTCATCGTCGATGCCGGATACGACGGAGTTCTTCGAGTTTTTCAGCGGCTTCAGCAGCAGCAGCAGCTCCGATATGTGTCCCGCTGATGACATCATCTTCTGCGGAAAACTCGTTCCATTCAAAGAGAGACAAGAACCGACGCAGAATCATCATAGGAGGAATTACGATATCGTGGAAGCGAAGAAACCGCCGCTTCGCCGTCGAAGATCCGAGTCACTCTCCTCCGTCGTCACTCGATCGAACAGTGTCACCACAGGCTCTCGCCGCTTCATGATAAGGAGCAGCAAGTCCTTGGATTATCGCAGGCTACACGAGAATTCCAGCTCCGCCGTATCGCCGGTTCCGGATGTTGATCGGAATTTATCAGTGAGGAGCGTTGCGGAGGTTGCGGCGGCGAAGAAGGCAATGAAGCCGCGGTGGTATTCTCTTGTGTTCGGAACAATGAAGGTTCCGCCGGAGATGGAGCTCAGCGACATGAAGAATCGGCAGGTTCGCCGGAACAGCTCCGGGTCTATGTTTCCGTCGATGGACTCCGGCGCCTCCAATCGGAGCTCCGGCAAGGTGTCATGGAAGATACTAAAGGCGTTGAGTTGCAAAGACCACAGCAGTGTGGCCGTAACGACGTCGTTTGCTTTGCCACAGGCTTCATAGAAGGTCACGTGACGTGTGAGTGGTGTGAGAATTGAGATCTTCCTTTTTTTTTTTTTTGGGTATTGTGACGTGATTGACCTTGTGGATTTAGGTGGATGACACCAACTGTTATTTGCATGGGAAGGGGTAATTTAGTCATTCAAGTGTTGCTTGGGTTTGAGTAAAACTAAAATCTAAAATGCCAATTTTAGTATCATGGTATGAACTTCACGTAGAAGGGAAGATTCTGTACAGTAACAATCCATGAGGGGCCATAGTCTCTCAGATTAAATGAAAAGATTTGTTTATTTATTTATTAATTATTATTACTTATCTCCAATTCTCTTTTTCTAAAATTGAAGTTATACTACTTTTGTCTGTTAGGTGGTGGCAATTAATAATAGTAGTGAATGACAATCACGAGAACCCCGACAATGACAAGAAGAACGGCACCTTATGGCTTATGTTGTGTTATTATACATAGTCATCAAAATTCAAAATACGAGGGGAAGAATGATTTGGAAAAAATCAATTTTAGTGGTGAATGAACTCAATTTATCTTTCACATTTCTCAACTATAATTGGCATGGCATTAAGTATTATTACATGGTGTTTTCTGTTCATAGTTTCATAAGCTAGCCAGCATTATTATTGCATAATACTGAAGTGAAGAGGAAATAGTTGAATAGATATAAATTCGATTGATTTCTTTCCTCTTTGGTACCCTTGTTTCTCAGAATTACTTTTGCTTTTAAAGCAGGGATCATATGTCTCCACCAGAATGTGAAACTTGTTATATCCATTCCTTTTCTACGTGCGTGATTTATTACCCTCGCACTAATTTGAAAGAGAGATAATAAATGTGTATTTTGATTAATGCATATAATTTGCTATATTTATTAAATTTTATGTTAGAGTGTATTATTATTCTAAACTTAGAAGTAATAAATTCACTTCTTACGGTCTAATTCAATTCTCGAATATTGAACAATAATTAATATCCCTTTTTAGTTGACACAAGATAATCCTGATGCTAATTACCTTCTGCTCCCATTTCCTTGTCTTATTAAGCTGAAAACTACAAGATAACCACAGTTAGCTTTAGTTAATACTTAATACAAGATACAAATATAAGAGTTGGATTCATTACACGTAGTTGGATCCATAAAATTAAACTCTGACATATCACAACGATGAGAACTACTGAACCAGCATATTTTAATTATCGTAAAGTGGATGGAGACTTGTTAATGAATAGAATCAATCAAGGACAATTAAAGAAAGAAGGACATGCAATCGGTTTTTTTTTATTTTTGCCCAAATCAAAATGATTGTGGAATAATGGCGAAGTGAATTTGGTGAAACATGGAATATGGGTTGCGTGTATTAACAAAACATGCGTGACCCCACCATTACCCGATGCTCAAATATAGCTAAAATCTTTCATTCATAAGAATAAAAGAATAATACCACTATGTATTGCACTACTCAATTGGTTTTAATTTCCATTGTATTTTCAATTTCTCTTGTTATCTAATTATAACTATCTCTATTTATGTTCTTCCAGGAATATATTTTCTCTCTTTTTTTTTTCTTCTTAATTTCTAATTATTTAATATTTTCTCTTACATATTTTTTTATGGCTCTTAGCTTAAAGAATGTATAGTAAAAAAAATTACATTTTATACAATACTTAAGAGAAAAAAAAATTGAGAAGATTTATTCAATTATTCTCCATTGGAACAAACAGCACATACAGATACAGTAGAGATATGATTAATAAGATGAAATAATTATTAAAGTTATATAGCTGGTCATTTCTCGGGTTTAGAGACACTAATTACCAAGATAAGTGGTCAAAACTTGGGCAATAATAGTAACAAATCAGCTTAGAAAGACAATGAATTATCTGTAGCAAAAGATTCTCTACTCAATTTACATAATTATATGAGGGTCTAAGAGAGTTATAATTAGATTGAAAAAATAGCCTTGCCTCTGAAGCAAAGAAGCTAAGAGAGTTATAAGTGAATACCCAATACTAACACAATTATGTTCATGCGCATATGCCATTCATATAATTGGATAGATACTTTTTTACCACTTTCATCTTTGCATCAACTGAGTTAATTGAGCAATGGCTTGTTGAAGATGATGAAATCTGTATTATTACAACTTTTGTGACTGTTCCCGACTTTGATGTAACAATGATTTTCACTCAATCTATGTAGCGTATGGATTAAAAGATTAATGTTGACTGTACTTTTGATTAATACGATCAATATGAATATATGATTGTGTCTACAATGATAGTGAAACAAAATACATTTACTGTTTTCTTAGTGGAAAGGAAATGGGAAAAAATGGGTGTTTACTACCAGAGATACAATCTATCTAATTCAGCACCGCATTATAATTAGGAGTAGAAAGCTTCCATGAGGTGGCAAAAATCAAAATTCTGTAATAGATTAATAGTATCTGTTTGCCCGTCTATTACACCAATTACAAGCATGATTGTTCGAAATTAATGGAAGATAATCAACCTTCAAATGATTAATCTCCGTTCTCAAATAATAATTAATTTTCTTTCCGTTCACCAGGATTTATTCCACCTTTGGTTATATAATGTGGGGGAGAAACTGCTAGAAAAGAAAAATATGAAAGGAAAAAAAATGCATTACCAATCCCATCCTAAAGCAAGTAGATGGATCTAATAAAAAAATTTCACATGGCCAAGAGTCTCTCTTTCCATGCTAGTAAATGGATCCCCAGTTGGCAAACTCTTCGTTGCTCTGATGCTCCAAAACAATAGAATATCCATTGATCTCTCCTTCTTAGTTGATCCATAATGAAATGAAATCCGGATTGAAAATTACAGGAAGCTAAGGAGGATAATGAGTATGGTAATCTAGATATCAATTCGTCGTCTTACCCATTTTCTAGAAGTCAAATGCTCATGTGAACTCTACTCACAATCTGTGACTAACCTAATAAAATTCTGTCTTGAAGACCATAGCACAAGACAAGTAATCATAATGCTTATACAGGATCAAAACATAACCAATCCCAAATTGATAATACCACGTCCATTTAGGAGATTCAACTCTCAATACAAAACACATCTACAACAAAATCTTATCAAAATACAAGTGATAATATCATAGTACACACTTGTCCTTTAAATGGACATTACAGAAGTAAAACAATAGATTATTTCTCTAGTATCCCAAGTTATGCCGATGAGTAAACATAGTATAAAAAAATAATAAAAATTTAAAGGAAAACACTAGCAGTTGATTCCATGTTACTTCTACTTTACATCCCGAATGTCATCAACAACATACCAATTATAGAACTGATATTTACTATACTATACTTGGCACAATCCAAGATTAATACTTGACCAACAAGTAAAATCCTTGTCTAACGTTCATCTTAAGAGATAACTGGAAGCAATGGTTGCACCTTAGCTATAACTCAAGAATGCTCATTTTGAAGGAAACTTAAAAATGCAGCACAGTATGATATTACAAACATCAGTACTCATGCTAGATTTTATAAGCTAGGAATTAGACTCTACTGTCCTTGTTACTATCTTCAGAAGGTGTTGTTAATTAATATCTCATCTCTAGTGTAAATAATGCATTGTGAAGAACAAGCGCAATCCATTGATGTGAATGTATAACCACAAAACAAAGAAACAAAGATTTTCAGATAACTAATCAGTTCAAGGTACATGAATACATGATCAAATATCCAAGAATGCTATATGAACAACACCCAATCAAACCATACAATCTCATCATAACAAAATTAAAGGAGAAAAAAATTACAGCCCCCTTATAACCAACTATTTGATTACAAATCAATTGCACATGTAAACTCCACTCTCCAATTTATGACTAACCTCATAAAAGTCTGTCTTACCCTCGGAGGCAGGCCGAAGACTAACTCCAGAAAATGATTGAGCTCCTTGTACAGAGAATTTCACATACCCAAACACCTCAATTTCTTCATCACCTTCGCTAGAATCTACCGGCATCCTTGCTCTCAACCTTCCAGGAGAACCCCTTAATGGAATCTCTGAAACAAGCCACCTCACTTCCTTTTCAGTCCTATTCAACACGGCTTTTGGTGAAATTTTCAATAGTGTCGGGTCAACCGGCAGTTTCAGAATGAATGTAACATCAGTCAGGGGAACCAGCAAATCAGGGTTTGAAGCATATTGTATCATCACAGAGAGTAAACTTCCAGTATGTCGTTTAATAAGCCGAACCCTCAAAGGCAACGGCGTCAACCTCGGCAGCAAGCTATACTTAATTATTGGTATAGGCTCCTCTGAGGCTGCAGTCCTAACATGAAACATCCCATTGCCGAGGCTACTAACACGAGAACTCTGCATAGCAAATCTCTTAACAGCACTAGTGCCCTCAACTCGGAATGAGAATTCAGTTTCCTTATCACCAGCAGTTTTAGGTGGCAGCGTTCTGAGGTAAACAACACCCATCAATCCAACTCTTGCAAGCAATGATTCCCTAAACTCTGCACTAATCTCCTCCGAGATATACATTTCAGGACCCTTCATGCTCTTCACCAAATTATCAAGTGGAGTACCGGCACCACCATCGGCAGCACCCGATTTAGTTGCAGCATCAGGACCAGTCTGCAACAATTCTAACCCACCTAGACCTTGCGGTTTGGGAGCCTTGGTTGGACCCACAAACTCAGAAGGATCAAGCCCACCACCCCAAGCATCGTTGAAACCTTCAAAAGCTTCACCAATAGAAGCTTGCTCTTGACCAAACTCAACCCCACCATAATTCCCTTCAAACCCTTCAACATTTATCTGCGTAGATTGTGTAGCCTCAGGCGGAGGCAATGTAGTTACCTCAAGCCCTGCCAATGCCAACGTTAAATCAGTGGCAGAAGGATCCTTCGTCTTCTTGAACCCACCCGCAAGATCTTGAGGCTTGTTAATGGCGTCACTGGCGGCAAAAGGATCCTTCTCTACCGTAGCCTCCTCCGGCTTCTGCTGCGACTCCTCTTGATTCTCCGCGGTGGAAGTGGCAGGGGCTATGGCGGCCGCGACCTCATCACCGGCCTGGAGCGTCTCCTGCGGGAGCTCGAATCGGGTGCCAGAGAAGGCATCGATAGCTGCTTGTTGCTCGACGGAGTGGATCTCGACGGCTGACCAGGTGTCGGCACCGCGGATCTTGTTCTCAGTGTCAACGGCAGAGTGGACCATCTTGGCAATGGATTCGCCGTGCAGGGTGGCGAGCATGGCGGCGAGGCGGATGTTGCTGACGCCACGGAGGACGATGTCCAGCGCCATGTAGATCTCGGCGTATTTGCGGCTGAGCTTCTCCGGCGTGACGTCGACGCCGCGGCAGGCGGTGACGACGACGCTGACGGCCTGGTTGACGATGTGAATGCACTCGAAGACGTTAACGGAGTTGTCGTGATCGGCGACGGTTATTCCGAGGACATAAATTCCATTGACCAGGCGATAGACGATCCGATAGCGGCTCTCGACGCCGACGATGACCTGACCGCTGGAAGCAGCGAGCGGGTCATCGCCGATGGACTCTGCTGCGTAGGCATCATCGGGGACGGCGTTGGGATTCTTTGCGCTGGCGGCGAAGGCGCGGCGTGTGTGGCGGAAGGCGGAGAGTGCACCGAGGGCGCGTGAGGGTGGGAACCACTCGCGCGTCTGGAGGAGGATGTCGGAACCGTTTGCCGGTTGTAGAGAGAGCGCCAAGCAAGACATCGGCCGTTATAACGGATTTGGATCTGTTAGGGTTGGGTTTACAGATCCAGGTTTTGGCAATTGCAGATATGAGAATTCGTGTTATTTGATCAGCATAACTTTAGCTTAATTCGAATCTAGAGTTGTTAGGGTTCACACTGAGATTGAAGAGACGTTTCGCATTTTTAATTTGAGGATTTTAGCTTGGAAGTTGAAGAGATGAAGAACTTGGATTTCAAACAGGGAAGAGTGTAGTTGTTAGTTGTTAGATGGTGGATCAGATCAGACTCAGCGTTTGATTCAGAACTGCTGAGACTCGCTACAGGAATCTGCCACCCTCATTTCTTCTTCTTTTCCTTTCTTTCTGTTTTTTTTTTGTTCTTAACTTATTGGGCTGAACAGTCCAGAGACAGGCCCATAACTTGTTAGTTTTAGTGTGAACATCATAGCTTCTAGCTGGTTTATTTATCATGTCCCAAAAAAAAAGCTGATTTATTTATATGGATTTGGCTATTCTAATGATAGTTAGCATAGTTTCTACTTTCTAGTCTTTGCAGGTTTTTTTGGTGTCTATTTCTAGTCTTTGTAGTTTAATTATTAGGAATTTATTCAGTTCTCACAACGATGCTTAATTTGTCCTTTTTGGTGTGAATTGTGATGTTTCATTTGTTCTTCAACAAAACATATTTCATTATCTAAGATCTTAATTGTTATCAATATCAATGAGCTGAACACTTTTAGATTCATAAATGAACATTTTTACAAGCCCCTGAAAGTTGCATCCGAGAAGTAAGCATAAGTGGGAGAAATCGAGTGGAAGTTGCATTAAAATATAAGATGAATGTATATACATTTGATATGATATGGTTTAGTAGGAAAACTCCTCTAAATGCGTGTAGCATGAAGGCTAGTTATGCTTATCCTATGTGTATCCACACATTGGTTGGTTTAATCTCAACTGAACATTCAACAACCACAAAACAGGAGAAGACTACACAGACTGTGTCTGCTGCCCCTTTGAACAGACCTGGCTTCTTGTATCCCACAAACTCAGTAGTGACCCTCCTTATAATTCATCAGGACGAGTAAAGCCCTGCATCATGAACCAAAAAGGCAAAAACAATACATTCATTACCGTATTAATTTCCATGCACTATCACGGCTAGATTATCAACTAATTATAACATTTCACTATGTAATTTTAGCGGGAGTTATTGTAAAAATCAAATGTAGGAATTTGCTTTCAAATGAAGCATAGATGCTATGTTTCGGGGGATGAAAGAAACATGAAATATTGAAAGTTGTCTGCACATGTTTGTTGTGAACAAATTCACGTGTGAATTAAATATCTTGCTAAATGACAATGAATCAATAAACAATCTGATGAAACAGGAAACTGCCAGCATTCATTGTCTCCAGCCAAGTTTACCTAAACGTTCTAGTACTAACTCACACCAAACTCATGCTTGTCTGATTGAAATATTTCAGATGTTATACATAACAGAAACACAAGTTCAAGGTTGTAAAATTACCTCTCGAACTGGTTGTTGGAAGCAGTTGTTTAACTCAACTTGAATAAAGCACAAAGGGAACTACAGTGTAGGAAAAGAAAATACCCTTGATTACCAGCAATGTTTAATACAGAAACTAAGACAGAAAAATCTTTAGCATAGAGGTCTAGCACAGACAAAAAGACAAAAATGGATTGATCTTATGCCGGAAAAAAGTTAGGAGTAGAGGAATGTAAACATACTGTAAAACACTCAACCAGTGATTTAATACCTTATGTTCCCACTATATGTAACCATGTATTTGTGTTTAATGTGTTCACATTGATCATCATAATCAAGATTATAACAAATAAAAAGTTTCACAACCCATTTACAGAAAAAAGGTGGGCCCCTAATTTAATACAACATTTCTAACAAGGATATGAAAATAAAGCTATAATAAGCAAAAGGTAGAGACAGAGGTCATGCAGATGAAATGTTTTAGGGCCTGGACGTTGAAAACCTTACCAATGAGAAAAATGGTCAACAATAGAGCAAGTTTAACTTGAATAGAACAACCGTGTCGAAGTTGCAAGGTACTTTGAAATTGTCTGTGACTTAAACCAATGCGCCCAAAAATCTGCAGAGTAGACAGAAAACTCATTAGCATCCCCAAGGAACTCATAAATATCAATTTGTGGAACATGTTTCAAAATCAAAGAGCATAAGCACAGCATCATAGACATTGAAAAAAGTTCCAATTTTATTTAACACGCATCTATTTCTTTAGACCATTATTCATCTAACCTGATTGAACCTAAGACCTGTCCGCATGGCCTGAGGATATTCTTCACATTTTTGTTTCCAGAAGAGAGATCTGATTCCTCTCTCTTTTGGAGTTTCATCAACAGTCCGTGAAGGTTTAGTTCTCTGCTCATCTTCATCAGCAATTACAATTTTCAAAGCACCATATCCTGGTGAACTCCATGTCTTCCTTGTACTACTTGTTCTATCTGTTTGAGAAACTATGTCATCACTATCTCTAGAAACAGCATCTGTTTTTATTTCTATTGCATAATCTGCATCTCTCTTAACAGCAATGACATCCTTCGAAGCCTTTTCACTATTAATGATATCCCACTTTAAGGCAGCATTTGCATTTACATTTTTATCTTCTCTGTTGCCTTGTTTCTCCAAAAGTGAGCTTTTCGAGGAAGATGTACCCTGTAAACATTCATCCTTATTGTTTTGTATGATCTGAGAGGTCCCGGATAGAAATGCAGCCAGATCGTCTCTCTCTTCTTCATCTAGGTTTACCCACCGGAGCGGTTGCTTACCTTCCTCGCAATAAGATTCTCTCAGCACTGTTTCAACCTGGGAGATTTGGCTTTCAATGGCACAAATAAACTGCCTATGCCTGGTGGTTGCAGTGTCGTCGCCATGTCGGTAGCTTAGCTGCACAGCTTTCTCAAATTCTTCCAACTATCTCAGCATGTTCAAAACAGGAAATTAGCATAAAAGAAAAATTAGGAAGATTCCGGAACAGATATGAGAATCTATAATAAGATAATTAAAAGAGTTTTGAGTTTAAACATATATATTCAAGTAGGTTAGGAATGAAGAGGGATCAAAATTAAGGATAACAAACAAAAGATTATTGACAAACCTGCCATTTTGCAGTACCCAAGGCAGTTTGCAGCTCTCTAGTTAGTTCGTACAATTCCTCAGGTGTTGATCTTTCTCTCTTCTCTCTTAACCATGCCCTATATGCAGATTCCATTCTGCAGAGGAGTAGCAGATGGAAATGAAATTCACGAATAACAGAAATTACATACTCCAATATACTTCTAAAGCAGATAGATTTACCCAATTATAATAACGGAATCTATGGCATGTTGCTGTTCACATCATTTTAAATGCACAATTACTCAAGCTAGATACTGGTATTTAATTCAACAAGTCTCGATATTGAATCAAAAGAAACAACAAAAACAAATATAAAAAAAAAGGAAAAATTTTGAAAGGAATCACGTACATGTCAGCTGATTCCTGCACCTCTTCAGCTGCAGAGAAGAAAGCGTCTTTTCGCCATAGATCGAAACTATTAGCTACCAACATCTTCAGAAACAACACAATACAAACCAAATCGAAATTAAACCCTTCCAAGCGCAAAGAAAAGCTATATCCGGTGAAAAGCAAGAACGCAAGCAGTTCGGTAGGTAGATTCGCTCGTAGATTAGGTTTCTTTCTCTCTCTCTCTCCTCTTCGATGTTATGGTGAAGCAAAGCGAAGAATGAAGAGAGAGAAAGAAACCTTCACAGAGCGAAAAGAGAGAGAAGGACGTTTAAGCGACCCTTGTCTCTTTTTTATTCCCAGCACTCTTTCTCTGCATAAACCCTTTTCTCTTTTCACGGTTGGGGTGTGGTCACATGTGGAAGGCTCCACGGTAAGCCCAATTCTCTGGCCTCAGCCTATCTGCCACGTGTGATATTCCTATCAAAACCAATAACGTTCTGTGACGTGGCAAATGATTATTGGTTAGTGTGTTGAAGGAGTTTGGGGAAGGTTGGAGAGAGTAGAGAGCGGCGTCGGCGGTTGGAGAGAGAAAAAGACAAGTGGCCAGTGTGTTAATGGCTGTTGCATCATTGCTTTGCCAAAGCAATTTTTTTTCTTTTTTCCTTTGGCCCAACTCCCAAACTCTAATATACTCCTTTAATTATTAATTATAGTTTGGTGCAGTCACATAATACTAATAGATAATACCTATGAATATATTTATTTTCTCACCATACAATTTGATATGATGATGAATATTTTCAGTTTTGTTGGTAGTTTAGACTTGTGATTTAGCTGGCTATAGTTATGCCATTATGATAAGGGCACTGTTTCCTTCTTTTCTAGGTGGATATATTATGAAAAAATTTAAAATATTAAGTGACCAATTATTTTTTATATTTGATTCAAGATTAATCATTTCTTATTTTTTAATTAAAAACATTAGATCCTAACATTTTCTTAAAAAGATATGTTAAGTAAGGAGGACATGACCATTTGCACCTAAAATGCCTCCTAGTCACACTTCACTTACCAACCTCTTTTTTTCCCTCGAATTTTGGTTGGCCTGAAACAGGAATATGCTTTATTTCAATCTTCCTTGTTACTGATCTTATCTCCTCATCACTTTCTATAATTTAAAGTTACCAGTTATGAATCAATGAGGTTGAATTGTCTTATTAAGTCTTCTATTCAACAATTCATATTTTAGCATGCTTTGATTTAATTTCAGGATTAGTGAACTGCTATACAAAGAATATTACACATATTTATTTGTGTTGTCATAGAATATTATACATTAAAAAAAGTTACATTACCTTTTTCTCGCCAATCATTTTAATATTTATATACACACAGTACGTATTGATTTAGCCAAGCAGTCAACACACTTGGGAACTAAGAAGCGACAAGCCAGAGGAATCAGGAATGGAGGCTCCCAGATTAAACTATGAATATAATTATGTTAATTAACGCTACTATGAATGGGCATGGACTGGACGGATCCGAGCTGAGCTTTAATTTGATCATATTGTAAATATATGACCCAAGTCTAGACTTATTATCCATCATAGACTTTTTTCAGGCCCGATATGTTTAAAAGCCTATCAAATTCACGAGCTTATCTTATATTAATTTCATGAATTATAACTCAATAATAAACTTAAAAAATCTAAGTTAATTAACATTAGATGTATCTTAAAATATATACATAATTTATGAATCATAAATTCATAATTCATTTATGTGTCAATTATTAATCATATATTATGATATATTTATAATCAAATTATAATCCATAAACATAAATTTAAAAGAAAAAGTTATAATTTTAACTTTAGTCTTAAGTATCCTTAGCTTTTTATTTTGTTTTTTTATATTATGAAAAAATAATTAAAAGTTTAAATTAATTAATATAACTTTTTTATAAAAATAAAATTTTGACAAGTCGGCCCAACAAGCTTTATAGGTTTTTCTCAAAACCCATAATCTAGCCTTTTTAAAAATAGGTTTTATAAAAAATCCAAGCCTAGCCTATTTACTAAAACAAGACGAGCCGAGCCTAAAACGAGTCGAACAACGAACCCCGTCGAATAACCCGACCCATTGCCAACCCTAAATGATACTATTTGGCAGTACTACGTCATTTGTAAGAATTTTTTATTGGACCAAAGTCAATTTAAGACTCAGCTGAATACTATAGTTAATTAGTTATTACTTATTAGTTTCTACGCAACCTAAAACCCAGGCAAGTAATTACTATAATAAAGACTCTTCCGACCGCACATTTTAAAGGTAGTGCATGCCCCCATTTTCTTTAATTTTTTGTTTTTGGATTTACAATGCGCATGCCTTTTATTATTGCAACTACTTTAGGTTGTTTCTTATTTTAGCCGTAGCAAATGAACACGTAGCGCAAATGACTACAAGAAAGCAACTGCTTTCGTCTAACAAAAAAACTCTGGAACCATCTACTCCGCACCTACTAAAATATACATTCTGAGCTTCCCATCAGAACAACCAACAACATCGACCATAACGAGTGACAAACAAAGCCTTATAGGGGCATTTTTATATGTGCTTACTTTTATGGTGTCCGAGTCAGAAACAACAATCCATGGTGAACAATTAGCCTCGTGTGTCCTCAGCCATGCACTTGGCTACTTCCTTGGTCAACATGTTGACACCATCATGACATGAGCTTGAAACAGAGCACGCAATTCGTCTTTTTAGATTCTTAAAATCCATTGCCAATTTTTCATCCCAGCCGTAGTTTTCTCTGACAACGAACGAATGTAATAATATCAGAATTTATATTTTTATTTATTTATTTTTAGTTCTTCCACCGATAACTTAGATTAGATTAGTAATGGCCCTCACCTGTCATCAAAATCGGTCTCACCCATGTTGTCAATCATGTCATCAAAGATATATATTAGATCTTCAAGAATTTGCAGCTCATTTTCCAAGTTTCCTTGCAACTGTAAAAGAAAAAGATGATTTATACAAAAAAAAATTGTGATATACTTTATTAAAAATAATTATTTAAAAAATTAGAAATTGATGTAAACATCATTTCTCTTTTAAAAAATTGGGGTAACAATGAGTTTGCGCAAAGGGTTAATAGCAAGGTATGTTTTTCTCTCTGCGTTAAGGTCAAATTACCCATGCATTGCACACTAAACCTACAATTCAAAACTGTAGAAGGCAGATGACACCTTGAATCTAAAAACTGAAAACAAGAAAAAGTTAAAATTGGGAGAAAGAACAGTACCAAGGTCTTAGTATTGAGCATGGGACTTCGAGATCTCCGAAGATGGTCCAATAATGGAGAGGGAAGGCCATAATAGAATAGGTTGTGATTGTTGGAGAGCCAAGTACCCCGCACCATGTGAGTCGTCCAGTTGGACAGGGATTTATCCTCAACATCAGAACCATCAATGTCTGCAAAATGACAGTTAGAATATCCTATCTGACAGCACACAAAAGTAAGCTTACAAGTTACAACCAGACATGTTAAATTCTGGAAGGGGCGTTCAATGAGATACGTACGGACAGAAAGAAACACGGCATAATATTACTACCTAAAGGGATGGCATCATATGGGTTGTCTCCTTGCGGTAAGAAACCATAGAAGGTAATTAGATGAGAGCTGGAGAAGTTCCCATAGCTTAAGCAGCATTCTTCTCCAGATT